>JAPQRN010000007.1:1581293-1602525 GCA_037367275.1 Coranthus polyacanthus
GAGAACTGATGGCCAGTCAGCTGGATCTACAGGTTTAGCAAAAATGGGCTGCTGACCATGTAAATGTGCAGATGATGAGAGAGAGAGGTCCTGAGGTTTGTGATGGTCCTGGAGCTTCCTGAACAGAAGGAGGTCCTGAGGTTTGTGATGGTCCTGGAGCTTCCTGAACAGAAGGAGGTTCTGAGGAATGTGACGGTCCTGGAGCTTCCTGGTCAGGATGTTCGGGAGATCCCTCTGGCTCAATGTCTGGAGCTCCAAAATATTTTAGAATTGCTCCTGCAAAGACAAAGCTCATTTGATCATCAAGCAAAATAGACCATGAGTGCATATTCCTATTTTATTATTACAGTGATGTTGTAGTAATACAGGAAAATTAAAATTAATTTGTTTTTATATTAAACATTGTGATTGCAGTGTCCCTTTAAAGCTTTTACCCAATTACACATTTTTTGCATTAGTTTACGAACTCTACTAGTTAAAGTAATAAAATTAAGATAAATTATCCACTGCCACAATAGTCTAAAATAGTCAACACTATGCCTAATTAAATATTTCCATAAAATATTTCTTTGAATTATAAAACAGTAGCACACTTCTAATTAGGGGTCTATAAAATACACACTAAGCTTAGTAAATTAATCCTAAGTAAGGCTAAAATAAAATCAAGTGTCAAATATGTGAGAGACAACTTCCACTGAACAATGACAGAGCACTGACTACAACAACATGCCCTCCCTCCCTGTCAGTCATTCACATGGCAGGACAGGTCAACTTGGCAGGACAACTTTCATAAAACAAACAAAAAAACTGAGTTCATGGCGAACAAATATTAGCCAGCTAACATTTATCCAACGCTAGCTAGCTGGCTAGCAGGACAAATAAACAAACTTAAAAAAAAAAAAAAATGCCCACATCACCAACAAATAACTTACCTTTATCCTTTGCCCGTGTTTCTTCATCAGTTTTCTTTTTCTTCCGTTTTTCCGCACCGCTGGGATAACTCCTTTTTGATGCCATTATGGTGTTTGTTTTTCTTAATCCTCTTGCTTACGGGAATGAATGGTAGCTGTCAATCATTCCCATCATATCTGTCGGCGTCGCGCTACATCACTAGCTGTGTGACAGTGCGGTCCAACAACCTAATAATGCCAAAAAACACCAGCCACAGCTTATTACTGAACTTTATTTTATTTATAGCCGTTTATTTTTAAGAATATAAGGGGTGTAATAAACACATGAGATAGCTACAGATAAAAAAGGACATTTTAATTCTCCTCAGAAGAGGCTGAACATGCAGCTTTGGGGCCCCCTGGTGGCTTGGGGGCATTCGCCTAGTTCGCCTATAGCAGGGGTGTCAAACTCAAATCACAGCAGGGGCCGAAACTTAAAAAAAGTGCAAGGTGTTTACAGGTGTTCTTTCCACATCAAATGCAAACGGCTTACTGAGCGGTTCAAGATCAAATTTCTGCGCTCCACAAGTGCGCTCAGTTTATCAGCAAAGTGCGCTGTTGGGAAACGCAGCGGCGGAGATTATTCTTTAATTGCGGCCACATCAGTTTCTCTCCAGTGTTAAACAGATCCTCTGCCTCTACAAATGTTGGTCACTCATTTCTTAATTTAATTACTGATTCAATACATTACATTAGACACACACACACACACACACACATATATATATACACATACGTATATATATATATATATACGTGTATACACATTTATGTGTATGTCTTTAATTAAATACTTAGTCATATTTGTAAGTGTATTTCTCTGCTGAAATGACTTGTACATAAATTGTGCTGCTGAATTGTGTTCTGTCCTGATGTTCAGAGGGTTTCCAGTCCTGGATGTGGAGAGGCCTATCCTTTCTGCTTCCTTTCTTATTCTTTGGTCAAGTGAGTATCCTCTAAGTTCTGCATACTTACACTCAGGCTTTATTCATATTATGGCTTCAAATATTTCCAAAATTTAGAAGACAAAGGTGGTAAAGTTTCAAAACAAGTTTTTTTTCCCTTTATTTTAATAGCATATACAGTATTATGTTTTATTTTTTTCTTAATATGTACTTTCTATAATAGGAAGGATCTTCTTGTGTTATCTGTCACAGTGTCTTTCTCTCTGTATGTTTCTACGTCTTGCTGTTATGATGTTCAGACTTTGTTTACATCTTGTGTGTATGAATGAACCAGTTAACAGATTGTTCTCTTCCAGTTCTGGCAGCTCTACAACAGCATCACACTGTTCAGGATGTTCCAGTTGCCCGAGTGTAAAGAATGGCAGGTAATCATTCACTTGTAAAATGACACCCCCCACAATGTTCAGTTATTTTAGTTATTGTAAATGAAGTTAGAATTGTATGCATTTTTATACATATTAATATATGACATATGTATTTGAAATTTGGCTTTGTGCAGTATCCACATTACTATTATTATTATTATTATTTATTAGCACTTTTATTAGTGGTTACATGTACAGTGCATCTGGAAAGTATTCACACCCCTTCACTGTCCCTACATTTTGTCATGTTACAGCCTTATTCCAAAATGGATTCAATTCCTTTTTTGTCTCATCAATGTACACACAATACCCCATAATGACAAATTGAAAAAAGGTTTTTTAGAAATGTTTGCAAATTGATTAAAAATAAAAAACTGAAATATCACATCTAAGTATGTAAGTATTCACACCCTCACACAATGTAAGTATTTGATGTCGAGGTTGTTGGCAGGAGATGTTTGAAAGATGGTGTATCTAGTTAACACTATGACATTCAAATTTTACGTTGTGTGGCATTATGACATTTGTTAGTTTTTGGTCACCATAAGCTACGACTGAATCAACGTATTTAATGTCAAGATGACAGGAGACGTTTGGAGGACATCAGATTGAATTTTACAGTGTAGATGCTCACAATGTTATTTTTAACAGACATTGTTTTAAGTTAACAAGTTTAAGTAACTTAGCAAAACAACTTAAAACAAACAATATATCAAAAGGTCTGTATTCCGCATTCATTTCACAATAGATGTCCCGACATTGTATTTTTTATCACCAACACTGCTGAATGTGTTATTCTGAAAGACTTAAAGATCCGCTGATTGAGTTTATGTTGTTGGTGTTGTATTTGTTTGTGTGAGCCAGGTTGCAATGTGTGGCTTCTCTTACATGGTCCTCTTCATGGGAAACTTCTTCACTACACTGGGAGTGGTTTATCAGAAATACATGAACAACCAGGACAAGTCCAAGAGCCTGTAACGCTACAGAACAGTGTGAGCAGATCCCCTCCTGTTTATGGAACACAATTCAGAGCTCTAATGTTCTCTGTGGAGCTCCTTTTCTGATTATTGTCCCTGTGGACCATTTGTATGTTCTGCTTCTTTTACCAGTGTCATGGTGTGTAGATTTCTACTCCTTTTGTTTCATAATTTTGGTTTACATTAAGTTCAAATGAGTATGTTGTAAGTCACACATTGTCAGAAACACAACCAGGTACTTTACCAGATGGTCTTTTTACTAACATTGTATTTTGTGTCAATTCCAGTCCTCAGGTGGGGAAGTGTCTCTGAATAATGAAATGACTGTTATTTGCATCATATTTATTTCGTGAAACCATGAGTCGGTTATGCAGCTGCTGGGTTGTGTTTTGGCTTTCAAGAATGTGCTTAATAAAACACTCCTTTATGGCATCAGCTGCTTGTGTCTTCTCTCAATGCATGGATAGAACTATGTTTTGTTTTACCTCTAAATAATCTGTGTAAATAAAACCACAGTGCAAAACCAGCAGTCCATAAAAACTTAATTGGCATAAAATTAGCATGTCTCCAAATTCGTACATTTTATCGCACGATATTTCCAGAATGAAGTCATAATATTTTGAGGAAACGTGATATTACATTGCAGTAGTAATGTTATCTTTTATTTGATCTTATGTTTCCTAATAGAAATAAACAAATCATGTAGAATCAAATAATGTAAGTCCGCAAAACTATTATTTATCAAGTCAAACAACAGCTGCGGTTGCATTGCTTTTTTTTTTTTTCAATTACAGCTTCATTTCTCAAAATATTGATTTTATTTGGACTTTTTTCCTAGAGATATGACTATATTCTCTTAAAAATAAATTTATGTTATTGTGTGTGGCCCTAATACTCATGATTAACATGGACATTGTGAACTGAATCTGATATTATGACTATTCTTAAAATATTGAAATAGTGCATATATACACACTATATTATCAAAAATACTGGGCCACGTACACATTACACCTACAGGAGCTTTGATAACATCCCATCCTAAATCCATAAGCATTAATATGGAGTTGGTCCCCCTTTACAGCTATAACATCTTCCACTTTTCTGGGAAGGCTTTCTACAAGATTTGGGAGTGTGTCTGTGGGAATTTTTGCCCATTCATCCAGAGGAACATTTGTGAGGTCAGACACTGATGTTGGATGGGGGGGCCTGGCTCACAGGCTCCGTTCTAGTTCATTCCAAAAGGTATTCAGTGGGTTGAGGTCAGGGCTCTGTGGAGGTCAGTCAAGTTCTTCCACACCAAACTCATCCAACCATGCCTTGATGGACCTTGCTTTGTACACTAGGGCACAGTGATGGAGGAACAGAAAGGGGCCTTCCCCAAACTGTTCCCACACAGTTGGAAGCATAGAATTGTCCAAAATGTCTTGGTAAGCTGAAGCATTAAGATTTCCCGTCACTGATCTAGACCAACTCCAGAAAAACAACCCCATAGCGTTATCCCTCCTCCACCAAACTTTACAGTTGGCAGAATGCAGTCAGGCAGGTAACGAGAAGCATTATTTGTCACTCCACAGAACATGTTTTTACTGCTCCAGAGTCCAGTGGCTTTACACCACTCCATCCAACACTAGACATTGTGCTTGGTGATGTAAAGCTTGCATACAGCTTCTTGGACATGGAAAGCTCCTGGTGCACAGTTTTTGTGCTGATGCTAATGTCAGAGGAGGTTTGAAGAGTTTGGAACTCTGCAATTATTGAGTCAGCAGAGCGTTGAGTAACTTTACGTGGTCTGTCACTTTGTGGCTGAGTTGCTGTGGTTCCTAAACGCTTCCACTTTATAATAATACCACTTACAGTTGATTGTGGAATATCTAGGATGGAAGAAATTTCACAAAATTACTTATTGCAAGGGTAGCATCCTATTACTACATACCCTAGTACAATGCAGACTGCATAGGTGCTTGATTTTATATCCCACATCTCTCACAATGCATCTCTGCAAACATGGAAAATTGGTGTCCATTGGTCGTGGAATTTTTTTGGGTTTTTTTGCCTCTAAATGACAGGGTTACAGAGGAATTAACAGGATTTAACATTTCTGTATCGCAATAGCAGGAGAATGAAAATAAGTGATTTTAATGATGAAGGCCAAACAGGGCTCCAGGAGGAGGAACATGAGGATTTGGTCTAGACAGTGAAATTTTATTTTCCAGTGTTGATGCTGAAATTACAAAATTCCTTAAAAAATGAAAATCTGTAGATAGCCAGATATCATCATCTCAGCATAAAAACTGCCAAAATGAGAGCAAAAAATGATATTGAAAAACCCAAAAAGGGTTGGCGGACCAGAGGGTTAAAGCTTGAGTATCTGACTATAATTGCAATTGTTTATTCCATTAAAAGTAAGAATTTGAAAAGTAAGAATCTTGGAATTTCTATGTAAGTAGGTCATATTTGTATGATAAATTTATATTTCCTCATGTTAAAATTAGATATTTACACAGCACACAATCATATTTAGTGTTACAAAATTTAGTTGGGTGGGGCGAATGATTGTTGACATTAGCCTACTATTTTTGCACAGTTTGGCTAATGTTAATGCTAGACTAGTGTGGGACTCCTGCACTTTTGTTTATGTTATGATGGACAGAGTTCACTCTGCTGCGCCAGGAAACATCCACCCCCCACGTGTTTAATTTCAATTTTGTTAATCGGCAAAATGTATTTTATTTTCTTGTATTTGTGCTGAAGTAGTGAATGGCATAAAGAGAGAAATTTAGTCAGAGAAAGGTTGAATTGTCATGTACTTGTCAGGAATTACATGGATGCCGCATACAGGCAGGTAAAGGCAGCTTGGGGGCCTTAGAGGTCTTTAAGAAACATAGCTGTTAACAAAAGTGTACACAGAGCTGCTAATGAGAGTTCATGGTTATCCTGGTGTATTTTCATTACAGACCCGGCGAAAATAAACGGACAGTTACTGCATCCTGAATGTCTAGTTAATCCACCCATAATTGTGCTACACTAGTAACATTTTATTTTGGACTAAATAAAATACATTTGTAGTACACTGTAAAACCTGATGAGTTAGTTCAACTCAAACCATTTGATGAAACCAATTGCCTCAAATCATTTAAGTTTATTAAAAAACTTTCATTTCAGTACAAGTAACTAGAGTAATTTAAGTTAAGAGTACCAATTCATTTAAGTTAACTGAACTTAAATCTATTAAGTATTATATACTCATATGTTGCGTTTGTCTAAACGTATTTAAAATGTGTTAAAATAATTTATGTGAATAAGTAACGCTAACTTAAATGTATCTTCTTTATACAAATTATACTAGTTAAGTTGAATTTACTCATTTCATTCCACTACAGCAAATGATCACATTCTAGTTGTAACAACTTCAAACGTAGTTGTGACTACTCATTTCATTTGAGAAAACCGATTGCCTTAAACCATTTAAGTTGCATTAACACAATATAACACACTTACATCTGGTACAACTTAAACAGTTTATTTAGTTGAACTCTGAACACTCACAGATGAATA
Source organism: Coranthus polyacanthus (assembly GCA_037367275.1). Lineage (NCBI taxonomy): Eukaryota > Metazoa > Chordata > Actinopteri > Kurtiformes > Apogonidae > Coranthus > Coranthus polyacanthus. Next base: position 1,588,109 of record JAPQRN010000007.1, read on the forward strand.
CAGAACATTTCAACATTCACAGCCCTGCAATTTACTCATCTTCATTTACTTTTATTTCTGTAAGTTTTTGTACAAAGCACAAAATCCTTTACTATTTTACTCAACAGCTTCCTTGGCAAATATTTTGGACACTAAAGATAAAGAAATGTGTCTGTCACCAAACAGCTTAAAATCATTTTCTCTAAACCATTTACTTCTAAAACTCAAAAAAGAAAAAAGTACACACTGTAAAAATATTTTTGAAATATGTAATCTATTGTGCTGTGAAGCTACCTGCTAGTTAAAGATCCAAGAAACAATCTGTTTTTGTGGCTTTAAACTATCATGTAAATTATATATTTTAAAAGCCAATTTAATTGCTGGTTGATCTATAGCAATGATTCAATGATGCCTGTAATTTGCAACCTTGAAGACCATGACGAGCTCAACATACTTTGAGCACATGTATCATATTCTTAGTTAGGTTAGGATTACCAGTTTTGACATGCAAGTAAACAATAAGTTTCACACAATGCTAATAACAAAACCTGTTAACAATTTACTCCAGCTCATTTCTCAAGGCCTGTAACTTAGGTTTGAGCTGTTTCCTTCCATCATCAAGTTCGAGAGGACGACCTGGATGAACTCAAAGAAGCAACTATGGAGAGCATATATCAACCCAAACAAAATCACAAGTGAATCAGTCCAAGATCTGTGAGACATTACAACCTGATCCTCGAGGACTGACACATGGTGAGTTTCAAAGGGAACTCCTGCAGGCACCTCCTCTCAGTTCACCACCGCCACCAGAGCCACTGGTTCCTCCTGGGTTGCCTCCCATTCATACTGAAAAGGGAATATATGGTCAGTGTTGTGTGTTATTTTACATGAAGCTTATAAAAAAGGTCAATGATGAAAACAAAAACATTCTTATTCAATCACCTCAATCAGATTTTTACATGCAAGCAGAAACTATATCAAAAAGGGCAAATGTGTATGCTTCACATACAAAATGTTGGATTATAATTCAATTTTGTTACCAATGTTTACCTCAGAATAATTCATAATAATTCAGGACATGATCAAAGCCTAACACTTGAGATAGATAGATATTTGTGAGGATCTGGACATAATGTAGAAGCTTTCTCAGTTTAGAAGAGCACAAACAAAACAGCTGACTATCAAATCAACTATACAGATAGGCACACATGAGTAGAGAATCTATGATGCTCAGTTATTTTATATTTATATTTACTTTAAAATTTTTGTCAACACTTTTGGGAGGAGGTAATCTGTTAAATGAGTCTTTGTGTGTGGACTTGAACCCCAGTTATAGATCAGTATTGAAAAATCTTAACCAATGTTAATACAAACCTTTTGTCTTATGTTGTTGGTGTGTAGTAAGCAGTAGACACAATTTTTATGCTCATTAATGACTTCCTTGCAAAACAAGATGAAGACATTGAGCTTTGGATATGGGAAAAGGACAATATAAGATACCTTGCAAGTTTTGAAGATCTGTGATGAATCCTCCTAAGTACAGTGGTAGTCCAGCCGGGGCTGCCGTTCTAGCTGCAGTGACTTCATCCTTGTCCTGTTGCAAAAACAATGAATGTAAAGGATGATGTTTGAGTCATCTGATCACATTCACTGTTAATGTAAAGCATTAAAAATATTTGTACCTGTTCCTCAAGCCTCTTTTTGTAGAGCTTCAGCAACTGAGGTGTAAATTTGTCAAGTGCAGCATAGAAGGAGAATGACAGATTTTGTTTGGTGATCCTGTGAAATTCACTGTAGAGCTGCATGGAAAACAAAAGCAGAACAAATGGACATGCCATGTTAAACAGGACCTTCTCAAGATCAAGCAGTCCTACACAGATGACTATGACAGCATGTGTGTCTTATCAATATCTTACACTCAAACTTAAAAACTTTAAAAATCATGGAAAGAATTTCCACATTATTATATTTCTTACATCAAACATTAAACATTGCATTTGGTCCAACTTAAGGTACTTAGGTTGGTTTAACTTCATTTACTTAGGTCCATTCAACTTGTTTGCAAGGGTTGGATTAACAAATTTTTAATAAAGTTGCTCCAACTTCAGTTTATCGAGTTGGCCTAACAAAATTGCTTAATGTTGAAAGAAAGACATTTAATCATGTGGAAATTCCTTCCATGATATAAATTAAGGTGATTCTAAGTAATACATTTGAGTTTACACTGAAAAAGGATATTTCCACAAAGTCTATATGGTCTCAAGTGTGTAAACATAACACAAGACAAAGAGATGTTGTCATAAACTGTAATTAAAAATTGTAACAGCAGTACAGTTGCTCATTTTTAATGAAAAACTGAATATACATCTTACTTGCATTTACAAACTACTAGTACTGCTTGTAATACAAACTGAATACAATACATACAACTGAAACAATATTTCATACTCAAACAAAATTCAGCACCAAAAATGTAATAAAACCCAATAATGTAATACCTTATTACATTATTGGGGATTAATTACATTTTCAGGTGGGTCTTTTTTTCAACACTGATAATAGAAAACTTGACAGATAATGTAATATCTGTAACTCTTCCGTAAACGTACCTCTTTACTTCAGTTTTCCAACAAATCACTACCTCATGGAAACAAGTCAGTGACTCTTCATTTGTAGAGAGTATACATAAGCATTCATAACACCTACATACACATTATGTGACACCTGACATAAATATAGGCCTCACTCATAAATGGTTATTATATCACTTTTAATCAGTGAGATGTCAAGTGACATGGTGGTCAGTCATAACAGATAGTATATTATGAGATTTACTTGTAGGCTATAAATAAAGATTAAATTATCTTGAGAACCGAGTGAGCACTGCTGTATTAAGTTGAAATTCAGCAGGTAATTGCACAGAAGAAACAATTCTAGAAATAGTCTAGTCACATACTAAGGTGACCAGATTTCTAAGTGCCATGTTCACAGCCAAATAGTATAAAATTGGAAGCTCAAACACTGACCAGAGAGAGAAATAGCTGGAGGAAATATCACAACAGTCAAACATTCAAACATCTCCATGGCTTCAGTGGGTCGCCACTGTCCTGACCACAGGGAGAATCTGACACAACAAGCCCCAGGACAGAAGATAGACAGGAGCAAGACCCAAAGTCAATATTAAAGGTCCCTTTATGAACATTTGGTGTCCCTTTCTACAAGTTGCGTCCCTCTGTCCCCCTTTGGTCATTTTATGTCCCTTTATGCTGCTTTAGTGTCCTTCTGGTCATATTGATTAAATATTGTTGTCTTCAGAATTGTTTCATTTTGTGTCCCTTTTTGCTAGGTTTGTGTCCCTCTTCAGCCATTTTCTGTCCCTTTGTGCATTTGCAAAATGTGCAAATGGAGACATGTTCATGTTGTTTGCCTTTATGGTTACTGTCTTCCCTTTGATCACCTAGTGTCCCATATATTTCCAGTATATATCTTTCACTTGATATCTACCAAAACTCAGATGTTTAATCACAAGACATGCTTTCATCCAATCTGCGCATGTAGAGAAGAACTGTTTGAGTCGAAGTGACAAGCTGCTAAAGCGACCAGATGATTTATACAGTTTCATCACACTGATAGTTCATTTTCCTGGTCCAATTTCAGACTGGCAGCCAATGCATCTCGCACAAAGATCTCAGGTAGGAAAGATTTGCACAGATCTCTGAACAGATGAGAAACCGGTGACACAATGTTTAGTGTCCTTTATCTTTACCAAAATCACTTCATTGACACGGTATATTGAGACTGGTGTGGATCCCGAGCCTTTGAGGATTAGTCTGTCCATGCATTTTTTGTTTGCTTGATGTGCTCTTTGCCCAATCCTTGATCGTCTCTGGTCAAAGGATTTTCGCTGTCTCCTGGTAGGTAAAGTGCTACTGAAATCACTTGGATGGGTCTCTTTCCACCTCCAAAAGATCAGTCCAGAGGTTGCATGACATTGCTTTTTCTGCCATAGTAGACCTGAAAAGGTGAAGCCCAGTGCAGTGTCTTTGGGTCTTCATTCAGTGCTCTGGCATAGACTGGTAAATGGCTTACCCAATTCACCCCTTCACGCTCTAGGTTTAGCAGATCTTTTTACGCAATGATCGATGCATGAGCTCTACTTTTCCTTGACTCTGTGGGTGGTAAGGGGAGCTTTGAATGAGCTTCACTTTAAGGGACTGCATGAGTTTCCTCACAGCACCATAGAACTCTTTACATTGGTCATGTTGTATTATTTTCAGAGGCCCATGTTCACTGTAGATCGAATTCAAGTGGTTGGCTATTTCACTGCTACTTTTCCCTTTCAGTGGCTTAAGCCAGCCATATCTACTGAAGACATCTTGCACATTAAGCCGTACCTTTAGTTTTCTTGCCCCAGAGCCTTTTGTTTCCTCTAAGCCTTTCATCACGAGTGTTGGGATAGAGCCTTTCTGAACAGTCTTCCCATTGAAAAGGTCAGTGTGGCCATCTTCATCCAAGGAAAACTTGTCTCTGTTCCTCTAAAACCTGATTATAGCATTGCGCTGTACTCTTGTTCAACTTGCAACTCGAACATTGAACTCTCCTTGCAACAGTTTCAGAACGACATCATAGTTCTCCTCATCCATTGGTTGTTGACCATAGCTCATGCACATGGGCTAGAGGGCCAGGAGCAAAAAAACCCAAGCCCCATTGCAATAATTCTGTGAAATGAGTGTTTAATGTCAATATGTTTAATCTCTTTCTTGTGTCTCAATGCAAACTTTTCAAAAATGTTCTAGAAACTGGCTTTGTATACAGCCATAAACACTTAATGATAAGACTAATGCTGAACTCAATTCTTATAATTAAGACTCAGTAATGAGACGAGTTAATGATTGAAAAATAAAATTGTTAATAAAACTTGTGGTCCATTGTAAAATTGCTCACCTGTGAACAGTCCATGGTGATAAAGGGTTGGGCACCCCTGTCTTAAGCTATTTAAAGAAGTAGCTAAGCCTTGGTTAAAGTGTCAAGAAGTTAGTATCAAGAACTAGCATGTAGCCACATGGTTAATAAAAAAAAAAAAAGTCCATCTAAAGCCTACCATTATCAAACTTTTTCTGGTATGACAGAAATCTGAAGGTATTGACGCTGAGACATTGCATACTCACTTACAAAGTGGTCACATAAAAGGGAGAAATGTCTTTATTGGCCAGTCACCACTGAAAGAGACCCTGATCAAGTTCTCCCTTGCAGGCCATCTAGTGGCCAGGATGATGTCAATTTGACATTGAAAGTCTTTGTCCTGCTGCTGCCGGTCTCTTCTGGCCAGAGCTTGGGCCTCCAGTCTTGCTGCCCGGTCCTCTGCCTCCTCGATGACGTCCGACATCTCCTGAGCCGTCAGGACCCAGGCCTTGGTGAGGTTCCTCTTGACTCTGCCGGTGTTGAGGGCATAGGTGACCTGAGCCAGGAGGTGGACCATGTAAGTGTGTGTATGTGTTTTTTAATTCTCTGATCTGCAGAATGATGGGATCGGTGCCAGACGAGAATGCATCCTGAAGGGACTGTGTGTCTACCTCAACGAAGATCCAGAGAAGCTGGTGAATCACACTCCTCAGCCTCCCCGGGAAAGTCTATTCCAGGGTACTGGAATTAAAAAATTAAAATTAAATTAAAAAAAAACAATCCTCCTTGTCAGAAAGTTGACAGAAAATAAATACTCAAGTACCTGAAAAATTGTACTTAAGTAGAGTAATAAATTAATTGTAGGAAATAGTGACCCATAGTTTGACCAATGAGAAAGCGGCTAACGGTGTGTAGTCCCACCCACCCGTTCAGGTTATTAACAGCGTGTTTGGATGCGACTGCAGGTGTGTGAATGCAGTGCGAGCAAGAGATGTTGTCAGAACAGCACTGAAAACAACTCATTTGTAGGAAAAATAAATAGGATTTAAGTTGAAACAACAGTTGATAAAGAAAAATGCGTGAAAATACACAATCAGAAAAACCAGAGGTAAATAGGTCAAATTCAGTCCAAACTGTCCAGATAAAGTCAAAGATGTAATTGTCAATACGCAGTTCCCAGGATGTTTGGAATGAATAAGTCTGGGGGGTGTAAAGTTCCAATGAGGGGGGATTGGTGTATCAGGACTGAGTGTGAGGGTGTTCAGTGATACGGTCTACCACACCACGGTGTGCAGAGCTGGCCACAAGGAATGTTGGTAATTCTTTCTTTTCTAGATCCTGGTGGGAAGGCTCGCCATCTATGTAGCTGGATGAATCCCCATGATGAATTAAACCAAACGAAATACCTGACCTGTCTCGGTGAGTAGGGAGGACATGGCAATAAAATGACTGCGCTCAGTAACGCCACGAGGGTTCCTTGCTCCTTCAAGGAATAACTGGAGAAACCCATCGAATTTGTCCACGTTTCCCAGTGCTACAAGCCAAGAGAAGCTAATGACGCAGCTCTATTTAAGCTAACATACAAGTACCAGGTTAACTTTACTCACGTGTAGACGCTTAAACAAGCAACCACTTATAACATTTCTGAAATGTTATTTTAATTCTCAGGGCTACTACTACTATAACCAAGATTTAAAAATAGTACAAATATTTAAAATAGAAGATAATAGCAAGAGCAAGATGTAGTATAAAGAATAAACAGTAAAAAAAAAAAAATGATTTCACACCATTTTAACATTATTGCACACAGGAATAATAGTAAACAGTGAATAATATAAATGGAAGCTATACATGGGTTTACATATATAATATATGTATATGTATATACACGTACACGCTAAAAACTTTGAAATATTTTTTTCACAGGGAGCTGGCTGTGCCACTGTAAGATAATAGCACTGGTTGTGCTTTTTCTTTCTTTTTTTCTGTGGCTGCAGTCTGACAAAGAAGCAGAAGAAGATACTTGCTAGCGCACAGCCTGTTCTAAAATGCTCTTTGATGGTTCAAAAAGAGGTAAAAATGTTAAAGCGGCATTGCAAAGCAAGTCTGTTCCTCTCTGTCTGCTTTTTGTGGTTGCTATAACAACTTGCAGTACCAATCTCAAAAAAGCCAAGTGTGTGTACTCATCTCTGCAGAGTGGGGGGAGTCCTGCTAGGGTAACTCCCAGAGAGCCATGTTAAAATAAAGATGAATTCCCTTTTTTCTTTCCCAATCTGCAGGCCCCAAAGAGCTCACTCCCTCACATTTCCTCATTCCTCGTGCTCACATTCAACCAATGGATGTAATCATGTTTCCCCCTTCTATTAAATATGCATATTTTATTCTGTACTCAGTTTATATTTCAAAGAGGTGCAGACAGTGCTGTCGTGGGACTTAATTTACTAATGAGGAAGGGAAACATTTGAACCACAGCATATACAACAGTGTTTAGTATCTGATGCTGTTTTAACTTCAATGTATTTTATTTGATCTCCTCTAATTTGCTGAATACATGTTGATGCATCTCCAAGAAAATGTTCCAAAACATATTCACTGTTGATGGCTGGGTTGTGACCCACACTCTCCTCTTGGATTTGGCCACAGTAAGGGGTAAGTATATTAGTTCATATTGTCCCCTCCTTTAATAATAGCCATTTAAAGCTGCAGGAGCTGAAATCAGGGGGAAAACAAATCAAAAGACTTGGACCAAAAGGAGATAAGACAAACCTGTGGAAAAGTGAAGCCACTTTTCCAAGCTTCTGTGTCAAGCCACAGAGTAGAGCAGTAGAGTCGCATCCAACAGAATCTTAGCAGTGATAGGTAATTATAGCTGTCAATCACATATTTAACCCCCTACTTATCTGAAAACACCAATGAGCAGCCAAATCAAGCCACCCACCCTTAGATCACTTGAGTTTCAATATGCTGAAAGATAATTATGGAATTTTTGCCCAGTGACACCAAAAACATATCACACTGCAGGGTTAAATATTTCCTATCTAATGTCCTTAGGGCAGTGGTTTCCAAACTTTTTCAGCTCAAGACCCAAAAGATAAATGTTGTGTCTCCTCGGGATCTAGATTTACAAAATTTCGTCATGAATTGTCATAATGTCTACATTTTTACTGACTCTTCCATCATCAGAACAATGTTAAATTAAATGCACTTTGTCAGAATGTCAATCACAGATAGAAAGGTAACATCAACAACCACTTCTAACAAGTAATGTCAGCAACACTGTCACAGACTAACAACAATTCAAATGTTAATGGTAAAGTTACAATCTCTAAGATTCCAGTTTTGTTATTTTTGGTGGCATCTAGTGGCAATAATTGGTAATGGCAGGTTTGTTGTTGAACTGCACTTCCCAGAGATCCAAACCGTCGCATATGTGATGTCATCAGTCAGCTGACCGTTGCTAATCTTGGATGAACCAAGGTGAACAAAGTAAACTATTAAGTCGGCATTTAAGACGGCAGACAAGCTATCAAAAGCATGATCAAATGTAAGTTGGGTTTTATATTGTGTTTTATGCATCACAGTGTACATGACTGGAGTAGACATGTATTATAAGTTGAGCTGAAATGATGACAGTCATACCCATGACTGTTTTGTGTCTGTCTGGACTCCCGAATCAAACTTGCTTTTATGTTGTTTTTGTAATTTTTTTCTCTTACGATATTATGATCTTTTTTTTTACATCTTTTGTCATTTGTGTCTTGTCTTTTACATCACATTCATTTTGTTACATATTTTACATCTGAGGCCTCTCCTACATGAGGTCAACATTTATAAAGTTTTCAAGAGAACATTATTCGTCTGTTATTATGTACTCTGACAGTTGGCAACCCAATAAAAACAGCTCCAGTCAGGCATACATCCAAATGTATTGCATATCTTGACTGAATTTTTAGAAAATATGCAAAACAGCAGTATCATGGCCTCCGGAATTGATCACGGCCACTCTACACAGTGCTCCTGTTTCCACCAGACGTGCCACGGTGCATGTCAGAACTTGGCTGCTTAGCTAAAGACTTACATATTAGTGGACAGAGGAACTGTGACATCACCCATTGGTTTCTGAACTGCTGTTTTGAAGCCAGTAGTTTGCGATTTGGTCATCGCCATGTTTGCTTTTTGGAGTTGGACGTGACCATATTTGGATAAAAGGGATGAAACTCTGGGAAGCCCAAGGGGTAAAAGGCAAGCTAATGCTAATCGCTAGCTTAATGACTTGGTGAAACAGTAAGCTTCATCAAACACTGCTTAACAAAAACTTTTTACAATCTTGTTAGTAGAATCTATTAACCACAACTACAGTGGAGCTGTCTGTCAGGAAAAAAATGTGTTTTATTAAATGAACCGAAACTCCAAAGGTCCGACTTGGTAGGCGAACGAGCCGTCATTCCGACCTGTCAATTAAAGCCCAACATAGCAGACATCAAAGCTTTTATTAGCCCTGAGATCTGATTAACGGAGGAAAAATTTAAAGATGGGCCATCAGATAAGTCATTAGATGGTCTGAATTGAGACTGGAGTGAGTCCTGGAAAAAAATTACTGACTTAGTATTTTTAGAGAGAAGTTCAATGTAAGTCTATCAGAGCCAAGGCTTTTTGGAGCCACCTCCAGTGGCAGTCAGTGGTATTACAACTTTAAGTTACTTCTGCATTGGCTTAATTTGGAGCCGAGCAGTGTGCGGGGGCAGCAGTCTAAGCAGGGAGGTCCAGAATGCCCTCACCCCAGACACCTCCTCAAGCTCTTCCGGTGGGACCCCAAGGCGTTCCCAGGCCAGCTGAGAGACATAGTGCCTCCAGCGTGTCCTGGGACTACCCCGAGGCCTCCTCCCAATAGGATATGCCCGGAACACCTCCCGAGGGAGGCGTCCCAAAGGCATCCGGAACAGATGTCCAAGCCCATAGTCCAAGTCCATAAAAGTTATGAACAGAACCGGTGACAAAGGGCAGCCCTGCCAGAGTCCAACATGCACCGGGAACAGGTCTGACTTACTGCTGGCAATATGAACCAGACTCCTGCACGTCGTACAGGGACATCCTCCTCTCCAGTACCCTGGAGTAGACTTTCCCAGGGAGGCTGAGGAATGTGATCCCCCTGTAGTTGGAACACACCCTCCGGTCCCCTTTCTTGAAAAGAGGGACCACGACCCCGCTCTGCTAGTCCAGAGGCACTGTCCCCGACTACCACACAATGTTACAGAGACAGCATTACGTGTCAGCCATGACAATCCCTGCACATGGACCAAGACGTAACCCGGCATGGCACAGCCGGGGCCCCACCCTGGAGCCAGGCCCGGGGTTGGGGCTCACAAGCGAGCTCCTGGTGGCCAGGCCTCCGCCCATGGGGCCCGGCTGGGCTCAGCCCGAACCGGCGATGTCGGCCCGCCCTCCTATAGACCCACTACCTGCAGAGGGATCCATAGGGACTGGGTGGGATGCGGATCGGGTGGTAGTCGGCGGCAGGGGCCTCGGCAACCTGATCCCCAGGCCCAGACTTTGACATAGTTAAGTATTGAAGAGAAAATATCATAAGCAGCAATGTTAAGAAAAATATCCGCTGAGAGTGGATTTATCAAGTTGAGAGTCGTTTGCAGTCCTGTTTGTTTGTTTACTGTCTCTCTGTAGGAGAGACGACTCCCTTTTGTGACATAATTTGAAGCGGTTTGAATAAAAGAGTTTTTAAGAGCAGAGCAGAAAACAGACTTGTCACTGGGAATTTTTGTGTTTATGCTTTGTAACCGAAGAAAATATTTTTAGATATTTATATATAAAGTGTTTCCATTTAACATCATGCATAAATCCAGGGAAAAAAATTACCTGCATGTTGCACTTTAAGTCTATGTCTCAGTATTGGTAACATGTCCCACATTGTCCTGCACGTTAAACACGTTAATTAAATCCATCACTAAATCCACCTTTTTCCATCTCAAGAACATCTCCAAACTCCAGCCAATACTCTCAGATTCCTCTGCAGAACAACTAATCCATTCTTTTATAACCTCCCGTATAGACTACTGCAATGGTGTCCTGCCTGGGGTTTCCAGCAAAGCCCTGAACAGGCTCCAATACATACAGAATTCAGCCGCTACAATCCTCACACGAACAAAGTCCTGGCAGCACATCACCACAACCCTCCCACTTCTGTTCCACATCGTATCTGGTCATGCCTTTCGGCCCAACCAATGCCCCAGCCATCTTTCAGGCTCTGGTGAATGACGTGCTCTGGGACCTGCTGAATAAGTACATATTTGTGTACCTTAATGACATACTGATCTACTCCAAGATCTGGGAGGAGCATGTTCATCATGTCCATGTTGAAGGTTCTCCAATGCCCACTGGAGAACACGCCCTTCGTGAAAACCACTCACCATCTGTATCCTTCCTGGGATACATTGTGGGGACAGGGAGCATCCAGATGGGCCCAGTTAAGGTTGCCGCTGTCACTGCCTTGCCCGATCCTTACTCCTGCAAGCAACTTCAACGATTTCTGGGGTTTGCCAACTTCTACCGGAGGTTAATTCAGGGCTACAGCACTGTGGCCACCTCACTCACAGCACTGACCTCCACCAAGATTCCTTTTCAATGGATCCCTGCTGCAGATTATGCCTTTTGTGCCTCAAATCACTGCCCCCCTCCTCCGGATGCCCAACCAAGAAAGGCAGCTGGTGGTAGAGGTAGACGCCTTGGACATGGGGGTGGGGACTGTCCTGTCTCAGAGGGCCGCGGATAACCAGAAACTCCACCCATTCTTTTCCAAACACTTGACCCTTGCCGAACACAACTACAACATTGGCAACCAGGAGCTACTTGCAAGTCAAACTGGCCTTGGAGTAGTGGCACCACCAGCTCAAGGATTCTAAGCAGCCATTCCTGGTGTGGACAGACCATAAGAACCTTGACTATCTCCACACTGCCTAGAGGTTGAGTTCCTGCCAGGCCCGGTGGGCGCTATTCCTTAGTCGCTTTGACTTCTCCCGGGTCCTGTAACGTCAAGCCAAACGCCCTGTCTCGTCAGTTTCTGGGGGAGGAGGAGCCAGTCTCAGACCCTGATACCATCCTTCCACCATCCTGCCTGGTGGCAATCCTCACCGCCATAGAAGATCAACCCGGACCCAGTGCTTGCCCTCCCGACTGCCTAGTTGTTCCACTGGCTCTCCACTCCGACATCTCCCTGTGGGCCCACAACTCTCAGCTGACTTGCCATCCAGGTAGTTAGCCAATCACCTGTAGCTGGTGTGAACCTCTATAGTGTAGCCACTACTAGCTGTCCCCCGGCAGGTCCCGAGCAGCTGGGACAACAGGGCAGCTGGGTGACTATCTGTAGAAGCAAGCATAGTCTAAACCAAAGCCCATGGTTCACCACCAAGCAATTCACAGCAGCCATAGTGAAATGCATTGCCAGGGCCAGAGCGGGCAACACTGAATCTAATCTGAAACTGCTGGCAAAGGCTAAATGTAAATACAGTAAGATTGTTATCCATGTCAGTGGTAATGACACCTGATTATGGCAATTGGAAGTCACTAAAAGTTATGTGGAATTGGTGTGTAGTTTTGCTAAAAAAATGTCAGAATTTTCTCTGGACCCCTACCAAATCGGACTAGTGATGACATGTTTAGCTGCATGTCATCTTTCAACCGCTGGCTGTTTGAGTGGTGCCCAGAAAACGGGGAACCTGGGGGGAAAACCTGGTCTTAATAGGAGAGATGGCATCCATCCCACCTTTGATGGTGCAGCTCTCTTATCTAGAAATATGGCTGTATTTATTAGTGACTCAAATTGACAACTCAGAGTCGAGACCAGGATGGTCATGACCCTTTTAGGGCTTCTCAATCGTATTGTTGCTCTCATTTTGGCAGTTTTTATGCTGATGTTAAATTGGGATTTCAGTATTGCTATGAAAGGCCTTAGACTGTACAGGACAATTATTTTTACCTTGCATGTGAAAATGATCAAATAGAGACAGGCTGTATTACTCACAGGCCTGGTATGTGAGAGTGGTCAGATAGAGACAGGCTGTATCAGTCACACACCTGATAAACAGGACTCAGATGTCCCCTGAAGTGCTCGCTTTTTATGAAACATGATCTAGATAGAATCTGTTAGATACACGCCTGAGCAGACAACACCCAAAACCAATAATACTGAATAAACTTCAGGGGTGTGCTACCTGTGATGCACGAACCCCAACAGCCAATTACAATACGGTTATGCGATCACGTGATGACCATACGGGGCGATATTCTGCCCAAAGAGTGTAAAAACCTGTAACTAACTGAATTCGGGGCCTTTTTCACTGAGATCCTGAGGGAACTCTGTCACTCTGAGCCCAGCGCTGCATGTACATTACCTGTGACCTAAATAAACTGCTTCTGAGACCGACTGAACTCTCCAGCTAAATTCTTGGGTTGTCGAAACCAGAACCGGGTCTAACACTGAGATGATGATATCTGGCAAAGATTTGAGAATTTCAGCATCAACACTGAGAAAAAAAATGAAAAATCCACTGTCTAGACCAAAGCCTTGCATTCTTCCTCCTGGAGCCCTTTTTGGCCCCATTGACTATCATTGATATTTTTAAATATGATCCAGTGACCTAAAAGTGCCTTAAGGGGAAAAGTGTGATTGTTTTTTGTATTTTTTTAATAGCACAAAAAGTAATAATCTGTCAAAATCAGCATTGTTGCTAATCATTGACATATCCCAGACTGATAATCCCTGCACAAAAAACCCACTTTGCATTCAAATAGAAAATTATTTTGTGTAAAAAAAAAAAGTGGCATTATGTAAAGTGGCATTTAAAGGGTTAAAATTATGAAAATTAATTCACATTTGCTATACATGGCTGCAGCAGGATGAATTTGTTAGCTTAAATGAATCAACTCCTCTCAGTCACTTGAACTGTCACATTCCTCAAAGCACAGGCCGAGGAAGAGGAGTGGCATCAATCTACCATTCAAAGCTATGTATCAACCCAAAATCTAAACATGGACACAACTTGTTTGAAAGTCTTAATCTGAGTCTCACATACTCAAAGTGGAAATCAGAAAAAACAGTTGAATTTGTTATTGTGTATCGTCCACCCGCCCCCTACTCTGAATTTTTAACTTTTCTGAGTTCTTATCTGAATTAGTGCCGAGTACAGATAAAATCATAGTGGGTGACTTTAACATTCATGTAGATGTTGATAATGACAGCCTTAACACTGCCTTTACTTCAATATTGAATTTAATTGGCTTTTCTCAGAACGTACATAAACCCACCCACTATTTTAATCATACCCTTGATCTTGTCCTGATATATGGCATAGATATCGAACATTTAATAATATTTCCCCACAACCCTCTGCTGTCCGACCATTTTTTAATAACTTTTGAATTTACATTAATGGACTGTGCAGTGCAGGAAAACAAATTACAGTACTGTAGATGTCTATCTGATAAAGCAATTTCCAAATTTAAAGAAATGGTTCCTTTATCATTTA
>JAPQRN010000007.1:1608715-1623730 GCA_037367275.1 Coranthus polyacanthus
TGCAATAGGTGTTGTGTGTACAGACAATGATAGACAGTGAAAACGCTAAGCATGACACAACATTAACATAGACAGGACGATGTGGAAGAGGAAACACTGGACAGGATGGAGATTCATAGATAAATAAAGCTGCGTATCATCGGCGTAACAGTGGAAACTTATACCATGTTTCCTTATGATATCACCTAATGGCAGCATGTATCCCCAGATGTTGAACCTTTGAATTTATTCCCAGCTTTATGACACTGAGGAGAATGTGTTTTCTGTTTTTTTTTGTGTGTTCAGACCTGGACCCTGCTGTGGTAGTCCCTAAAGATTCTGAGGTCATGTTTAAAGGAGAAGATCTGACTGCAAGCTGCAATGCTCTGTCCTCTCTGAAAACCCTGACTTTCTGGTACAAGGTATGGTTGCTCCAAAACCTACCAGGACCAATTAGATTAGATTACTTTAGTTCTACCTTGTATCTGTGTGTGTGTGTAGGATGGAAAAGCGGTAGGTGAAGGGAACACACTGCATCTGCAGGATGCCACTTATGAAACATCAGGAGAGTACATATGTGAGGTGAGCGTGCCCTCCCTGCCCGCCCTGCACACCAGTGGCTCCGTTCACATTATTGTCCAGGGTGAGTCATCTGCACTATTTCATACACTTCTTCTGATGCTAAGGAATGCTTTCCAACAACACACCCTTTTCTATATAATAGTCTCCTGTAATAGAGCTGAATTACAAAGTTACATTAGGTAAGGTTGCATCGATCTTGTTTCTTTTTTTCTTTTTTTTGTAATACTTGACAGTCAGAGATGGCAGATCCTCACCCTTTAGATTCTATCCACCACATTGAAAAATTCCACTATGTTGTGAATACACTCAAAGAAATGTGTTATAAATCAGTTCCTTGACCCTTAAATCATACTCCCAGGATTTGGATTTATGTTTCTATCATCAATTGTCTGAAGTTACCTGTATATGAGTGGATGTGATTTGAGTGTCAATACTGTCAGTTCTGCCAGTATGAACAGGTCTTATATGAAAAAGGAATGAACAATGCACTCAATGTTCATTAAATACCAAATCGGAGTACTATGTTCAAAACTGAGGTCAGGAATGGCCATCAAATATGACAGATTTAGAAATAAAATGAAAACATGCTCTTAGTTTTGGATTGTATTCCGGATCAGCATAAAATTGATCATGGTAGATACTGGTGTGCAGCATGTGAGTGATTTTTTTTCAGAGCAATAACTGCCTTCATTTTTGAGAAAATCACAAAAATGTCAAAAGGCGCCCTACCTAAGAATCCTTTAAAGAATTCTAAGATCTGTTCCATATCTAGGAGGACCAAGATATGGTAAAAAGTTCTGGTAAAAGTGGAAGTACTGATTTAACTTCTTTACTCAAGTAAAAATACAACAAGTACAAGCTCTAAAATTTACTCAAAGACTAAAAGTGAAAAGTATTTCTACCAGCTGTTTCCGGCTCATCCATGTCAGTATTAGTTCTGTCTGTTTTGTCTTATTACATCTTTTATGTCACTACATCTGCCATGTGTGATATGCGCTGCTCTCTACACCAAAGGGGTTGTCTCTTCTATGTGTTGTTCTATCCATGTAGGTTGAAATCAGTCTTCGTGTTAGGAAGACATGCTATAACATTCAGTAATCATTAATCTACCTTAAAAGCTAAACTAAAATAAGATGCCTGTTTTGAAAATGTAAGGAGCAGAAAATACAGGTATTTGTGTTAAAAGGTAGGGAGTAAAAGTAAGAAGCTGTCAGAAAAATAAATACAAACATATAAATCCAAGTATGGGCAGCTGAAAAATCTACTTAAGCACAGTAAGAATTTTTATTTCATTACTTCCCACCTCTGCTAATAAGGATAGGTTTCTAAACTGATATTTTCCCCCTCCATTTGAAAAACAATCTGTCCACATGACCTTTATTTTACAATACACACAAATTTGCATTTAGAAGGAATTTGAAAAAATCTTAAGTTTGAGTGACCTAAAGCACAGTTTGTGTTTGACTGAGAGGCCAAAAGTAAAGCTTAGTACATAATGTCTGTAATTAGTGTGAACGTCAGATTTAAATGCATAATTTCAATGAGCTGTAACATTTGAATATCATTGCTCAGCAACAACAACACATAATCAGGTTCAGACAAATGTGTTATGAGCTAGCTCAGATGCAGTGACACAAAATTGATGTGGGAGACTAAACTTAACCAGTAAAATCTCCAAAGCATGTAATGAGGAAATATGAATACATGAATATATTACATTTGGATTTGGCAGGCAATGAATGAGCAAAATTTACCATGGTTGTTTCATTGGACTCATTGGACGTGGAATAACACATATTTAGTGAACATCTTTTTCTCCTTTTTGTTTTTTATGTAATGATTTATTTGGGAAGGTGCCCCTTGGAATATTTTAACAATTTGATGTAGGCCTAAATTTACAAAATGTTGAGAATCCCTCTGCTAAATGACTGATCATAGCCCTCTTCAATGATGCTCTGTATCTCAATTGCCTTGGGGCCTCAGTGTTTAACTTGCACTGAGGTGCTTGGACCCCTTTGTACTTGTACAGGAGCATTTAGAAGTGTGTGTGTGTGTGTGTAGGTGGTCCTCAGATGATGGGCGTGGAACAGGAGGTGCAGCTGGAGGAGGCAACAGGCAGGATGGTGAACCTGAGCTGTGAGGCCCAGGGCCATCCTTTGCCCAGCATCTCTTGGAACATCATCGGCAGCCAGGTAGAGTGCACTCATACATCACAAGAGCCAATATGTCACACGGTGCTCATGTACAGTAGGGATGATTTACAAAGAAATATCATCTGAAGATTAAGTTCTAACAATGTTTTGGATTAGACTTGTAGTCCCATAATGACTTAGAATGAGTTCATATCTACTGATGCAGATGGTATATTATGAGTGTGTGTTTGTGTCCACAGAACTGGCACGAGGTGATGAACAAGGCCAGTGCACACATGACTCACAGTGTGGTGTCAGTCAAAGTCACCTCAGACATCAGTGCTCTGTGTAACGCTTCCAACTACATGGGCACTGAAATGAAGGCTTTCAGCATCAAAGCCAGTAAGAGCCTCTTTCTCATCTGCACTAGAACACTGAACTGAGACAATTATGAATTTAAACTGTCATGAAATACCAACTGCAGACACTCACGATATTTGATATCAAAGACATGTTTCAAAATCTTAAACTCTATATTCATTTACATAAAGCTACATCATTAGGTTTCTCTAGAGGACTGTTCCAATGTCCAGGATCCTTCCAAGGACTGACTCCTTCCTTTGGAGAAATTTCAAGGATACATCTGTGGATCCTCAGCATCTTCAGCACTGTTTAAGCTCCCACAATCCCCTGCGCGAGTCTTTTAAAAATGCTGCTAAATGAAAAGAGCAACCACTACCGCATGTAAAACTAACTAAGTAGAATAAAGGGCTGGTCGCTTGACCAGTTAAATATGCATTTAAATATAATTAGGTGATCTTAATAGGCAAGAAGAGGATAGCACAATTCAGTGTGCTTATACATGGCGTAAATGGAACATCCAAAGGAAAAACTAAAAAAAAAATATATAGTTGAAACCGCTTATAGTGATCACAGTTATTGATCAACAGAATCATTCCTATACAAATGGTGTTTAAATCATTTGCTTATAGTGAACAAGTAGTTCGCTTATAGTGTTAATTTTTGGTCTTTTCATACGTGAATTTGGTGCTACCTGGACTTAAAAATAATTTTCTCTTCATGAAAAACAAGAGAAATCAAGTCAAGTCACCATTTCGTTAAGTGGATCAATAATGTGCGGTCATGTAAATCCCCATGATGCGAGTAAAGGAGTTGTCCACGAGCCTGACAGAGTTGGAGTTTTCACAGGCTTTTTGTATTAAAGATACTGTCCTGGGAAGCCGCTGGAGGAAACGGTCTAAGTTAATGCTGCGTTCATGTCATATCCTTTGAATCATAACTACGAGCCGCTACAAGGGAAAATCCCTGTGACATTTGTTATTCAGAGTTGGAGATAACAGGTATTTCACGCACTTAACAGGTATAATATAGAATATTTATATATTTATTTATTTATAGAATACAGACAGCTGACAAATTAACAGTCCAATTATAATGAACATTCACTTATAGTGATCAGTGCAAATGGTTTCCACTGTATATATTAAGAAAAGAAATAATAATAAAATAATAAAAGAGAGTAATGTAATTAAATAGTCATTAAAATGATTAAACGAAGGTACGGTATGAAGGACTCTTACCATGCCTACGAAGGAAGTGACTTGTTAGGAAGTGGCTACCAAGGAAGGATCCTTGACTTTGAGAAACACCCATAATGTTATTAAAACACAAAAATGACTAACATTAAAGTTAATGTTTAACTTGTGTCTTGTGGCTTCTCCATCTGTTAATTGAAGGAAGTGTCGTCTGTAGTTTTTCTTACTGAAGTTATTATATTTGGTGTCAAATTCTTTGCAGTAGACCAACACACACAAAAAAAAAAACATATAAAGGCCTCTAGTTTCACAGTGGTATGTGTAAAGTGCAATAAACATTGTCTTGTAGTTGCTCAGAAAAAAATAGTTGTAGTATCAGTATAATTTGATGAATTAATGCAAGTAAGACGTCGAGCAGAAACAGCATGCCTACATAATTTTCAGACAATACAGCACCAAGAGGCCCCTGAATGCCCCTCACTCATCCAGAGGAATATGTGTAATTATTGCAGCAGCTGGCACCAAATGAAACATGAGTCATATGTGTGTGTTTGAGTAAGGCTGGTGGACATGGACAGCTGCTCACTGATATGTTCTACTTGTTCGCAGTTCCCATGGTCACCTCACCTGCTGCTTTTTCTCCTGGTAAGACTGATGCAAACATTCTCTCCTGTCTCAGTGTTTTGACCAAGTTCTGGGTGTGACAATGAAGGGCTGTGTACATTGTTTATGACCATCCAGAGATACTGTAGCAGAGCTATCTTTGGTCTGCTGGAAGATATTTCAGACGGCTTGTAGGCATATTGAATATTCTGTTTCTTGCAGAAGGAAAAATCAGAAATCAATTGAATAACCAACACTTATAATTATCCATGCATTCCCACCAAATATTCTACAGTGGGTTTGCTTTAGAATTTTAAAAGCAAAAAAATATGTTAAGAAAACAAGCTCTGTCTCTATTTTATTGAGGATTTTTATAATGAAGTATGGAGCATTATTACAGGGCCTTGACTGTGTCTGAACAATCATAGCTATTAAGTGCTATTAAAATCTTCACTAGTCTGTAGGGAAAACAACAGCAACTGCTCTGCTATTAGACAATGTGTTTTGGTATTGCAGTTTTTACTGTACATGCAATGTATGTGTGAAGGGGGGCTTTATTTGCTGTTGTTTTCCCTACAGACTAGTGAAGATTTTAATAGCACTTAATAGCTATGATTGTTGAGACACAGTCAGAACACTGACGGTGTGCTGTCCGTCAGTGTAGATTTATAAAACTTCCTGCACACACACTTTATTTTAAAACTGAATGATATCACTCTTTTAAACCTCAGGATCATAAAATAATGGCAACGCTCTCACTCTGTCAGTATATTTGTGCATCAAGGATAATGTGGTTAATGCAGACAAATTAAATCAAAAAACAAAAAACTACCCAACTGTTGACATGGATTTTTTTAAGTGGTAAGTGGTAACCAATAAATAAAGACCCAGTATTCCATTCAACAGAGATGTCCACTGTAGGAGCATTAGCAACAGTAGTGTTGTTGTCATGACCACCTAAACTGAGACCAAGTCATGGCCAAGACCACGACTGGTATTGAGACAGAGACAACACCAACATTTTTAGGCATTAGGACCATGACCAATCAAGGTCATTATGGCCTGCCTGTCTGGTCATTGTTTACCACAAGCAAATGTGTAGCATGAGAACAGAATTAGTCACAGTTAACAATGTTAACAAATAAACTGCACCACCTCCTTGATCTTGATCTATCTTAAATATAAAGTCCAGACTCCTCTTTGTGACCAAAACAAGGTTGAGTAAAAATGCAGCTATTTCCAAGATGAGACCAAGACCTTTAAAAAGTAGCCTTGAGACTGGTCTCAAGACAATGACCAATCATGAGATCACAGCTCTAAGGACCAAATCCATAAGGAATAACTTGCAATCTGCAAACTGTTCCAATTTAAGGACTTGTCCACAAAAGAGTTTGCACTAATGATATGCTGCTTCAAAGAAAAAGAGAAAGTGAGAGAGACAGGGATTTTGTGTGCAGTTAACAACAGCTTTCTGCAGGCGCTTATTGCACCAGCTGAACTGCGTGTGGCATATTGCGCTGGTCTTTTTGTGAATTAGATGGTTTTTGCAAGAAGGCTTATTTGCATAGAAAGGGGACAATTAGGGGACATTTTTTTACTGAATGTATAGATATTCACTTATTTACATCCGTGCAAACGAGACACATGCAACACTGACACTATCTGCTTGGCAGTGCAGTTTGTGGTGAATTCCACCGTTTGCAAGTGCTATGTGAATTACATGCTATATTTTTGTCTCATTTACACTGGTTTTGCAGCAGTAAAAGCCACACAATCCTTTTATGGCTCTAAGTATCATTCACTCCAATCATGCATTTAACTCCGGAATTAAGTCTGGCATTTCGGCAAAAATAGTTCTTATGTAATGAAAACTTGATTCATACAGGACAGTCCAGTGAGAGCAGATTAACTGTCTTTTGCATGGATGTTTGATGTTTACATGCAACGATAACAACAGAATTCAAACATTTAACACTAGCAAACTGCACAGAAGAAAAGGGTTAAATTGTAAAAGGTAAAAAGGTAAAAACAAGCACAGTGCAAACAATAATAAAACCTTAAGTTAACCTTAAACACTTAAACTGTGTTTTGAATATGTAAGGCACATGAAATAGTACCACCATATTTTTGTCCTGTAATATACACCAGGAAGGACAAGCAACAGAGAAGAGTAGGCAGTCTTGTAAGCCTGAGCTGGATACAGGTGTAGTGGAAAACACCAATGCTAATCTAATCCTGGATGCCACAAATCAGCAGGTCTCCCTGACACTAGATGATCCATGGTTTGGGATTGATGCCAGGCTTAAAGCTACAGGTCACTGCACCCCACTGAATTGAAACAATCCGCAAATTGAGCCATCTTGGACATTGGTGGTGAGCTGAAATGGTCACAAGAGAGATTTAGCAAAGGATCCTCTACAACCTCCCTTGATCCTCTCTAACCACTATCCGGCTGCAGTTGGCGCTGTGTCTCCACTGGTGGCCAGCCACTCCACCAAGGGAAAGGACTACCATAGGATGCTTAAGTAGGCCGTAATCAAGCACTCACGATGCCTCTCTGGGGTTAAATCTCAGGAAACGGTCCCTCCTCCAAGTTTGTAGTCGTCATGTCCCCTTCAGGAAGTTCACACACACACCAACTCCTCATCCCCTCATCCCCCACCACTACATTTGTAATGGTAACAGTATGAACCCAAAAGCAGCACTACTGAATCAGGAATGTACAGAATCAGAGTATATTGACAAAAGAGTGAACACACACACAAGCAGGAACGAACGGTGCCTTGAGCCGGGTCTGTGCTGCTGGCTGACGGGGGTCCGACAGCAGGGCGGAGAGGTGGTGGTGTGTGCCTGAAGCTGCCACTGGGCACGGAGCGGCAGAGAGCGGTGTGACAACATTGATTATTGGTGATTCCGTAGCTGGAAACATTTTATAAATGCAACCACACAATGCTTTCCTGGTGCCACAGTCCCTGACATCCTGGATAAACTAATTCTCTGCTGCCCTCTCCCAGCTTCAATTAAAAGTATCATGGTTCATGTGGGAACAAATGACATAACTCACCAGCAGTCTGAGCACACCAAAAGCGATTTTATTCTCCTTTTTGAAGTTTTAAAGAACAGTGGAAAGTCTGTGTTTATTTGTGGCCCCATTCCCACTTTTTAGGTTGTGGAGCCGCTTCAGTTAAATTCTCAGCCAGCACAACTGGCTCCACTCCATCAGCAGGAACTATAACATGGGCTTTATTGACAATTTGAATTTTTTGGAGCGAGCTGCTCTCTTTCAATAAGAGGAGGTGGGTTAGCTACTGTGGCCTGTAAGGCTTTGGAATGTAGACAGATCTCATTTGATACTTCTTGCTCCTTTCAATACCTTGTTACTGTTCTTAATAGCCAGACCCAATATTAACACTTACTGCAGGGCACCTAAGTACTGTTCCAAATTTGTAGTAGATGTTTCAGAGCTTTTATCTATCCTAATCACAAACTATGACAAACTACTTATTGTTGGTGATTTTAACTTGCATATAGATAACATAAGACATAAGACAAAATAGCCACTGACTTTATCGACCTACTCGAGGATCTTGGGTTCACACAGCATGTTTCTGCATCAACCCACACTCATGGTCATACTTTAGATTTAGTAGTCAGCAATGGACTCACTGTTGAAATTTCATCAATTAGAGATGTTGCTCTATTGGATCGTTACTACAGATTTGACTTTACACACAACTCGGGGTGGGCCACGGTGGAGGGGTTTTACCACCGCGGGCGTTTAGATGTCTTCGGGTACGGCATCATTGAGGATGTAGCAAAATTATCACTTCTAGTGTCCACTATGTGGTGCTAGAAAAACACCCATCAAGTCATGTCACTGTATATCATGTGTAGAACACACTGTGCAAATTTCATGTCAATCTGACGATGTTTGTGTGCTGTGAGGCTGACTTTCTGTTGCCAGTAGGTGGCACTATGAGTCTGATTAAATATTGTTGTGCATGTGTCATATGACATATGCAGAACTGGACATAAGAGTTCTTTATTGTTTGCTTTGTCTCTGGAGCCATGAGCGCAAGCTATCCGTTACTCTCCAATTTTTCCCCCAATCTCAGTTAAAGACACACTTCACTACATTTCCCTATATGCTGATGATGTGTTATTATATATAGATAATTCAACACACTGTATCCCATACATTCTATCCATCTTTGACAAATATGGTGGGCTGTCCGGTTTCAAAATAAATTGGCAACTCATCCCAACTGTTGAGAACTTTACCTACCTTCTATTCAGGATATTATTAAACATAATTTTGATAAGCACACTTAATAAGATAATTTCCAACAAAAATAGATGGTCCAACATGAAGAACTCTCTTCGCAGCCGTGTTTCAATAATTAAAATGAACATTTTGCCTAGGGTAAATTTTGTCAGCTCTATGTTACCATTTCCACCACCTCCTCAAATATTGGAGCACATTACAATCTGCAGTATCTGAATTCATTTGGCAAGAAAAACGACCACGCATTAAACTTCATCAGGAGAGGTGGTCTGGAGGTTTGTCGCTCCCGGATTTTAAGCTCTACAACTGGACCTTAACACTCAGACCGCTGGTAACATGGTTTCAGCGCAACTCTCAAGTAGGGCTACCACAAACGATTATTTTGATAGTGGACTAATCACTGATTCATTTTTGTCAACTAATCAGATCATAACGTAAATTGAATGTACGAAGAACGTACTTTTTTAGCACTGAAACATAATGTTAGAAAACATTAGCGTTACCACGTTTCCTATTCAAACACATCACTGTTGCAACGTTACAGAAAACACATGAAATGTGTGTGCTAAGGGCGGCAAATGAATCAAATCGTCATCGCTACTGTTAACGTTTACAGCTATATGAGTAAGTAGAAAGTTAGCTCTCTGTTTACACTAATATTAGCAGCTAACTAACCAGTTGCTTACCGAGACGACGGTCCCTCTTCATCGTTGTCACAAGCCACAACGTGCTTCCTTTTTAGGTGCTCGTGTATCACAGTTGCTTTTCTCTTTTGTTTTCTTAAAATTCTCCCACACTTTTGAGTTCTGTTGCTGCCGGGTAGCCATGTACCAGAGCTCGTCTGGTATAACTTCAGGTGACATTACTACCTGCAACTGCTGACCCTAATAAGCACTACTGCGCATGTATGTCAAGGATCGAAAGGCAGACACGGCAGTGGAAGGTGCCACACCAGTTCTGAGAGAAAAACAAAGATTAAAAAAAAAAACATGCGTCGACTATTGAATTAGTTGACGATGATTTTAATAGTTGACATAATTGTGACTAGTCAACTAATTGTGGTGTGGTTAGTCCTCACTCCCATGTTGATTTTCTGCACTATGTTGAAATGTTCAAAATTTGCACACATCCTCCCTTAAAGGTAGTGGAATTTCATTGCAGAATCCTCTCATCTAAAGAAGCTGCTGCTTCTAGTCTCTACAGCACTCTTAAAGACCCTGGCATTAGATGCTCTCTGGAGGGTGGACCTTCCAGATTTGTGTCCTAGCTTTGACTGGGATGAAGTATGGGTTAATATTAATCTAGCTTCCAGAAACCCTGATCACCAGCAAATTCATTACAATTTTGTACAAAGAGTGTATTTAGCACCTAAGAAACGTTACGCAATGAAAATGATTGCAGACCCCAATTGTACCCTTTGTTCTTTGAAAGCAGTTGGTACATATATACACATGTTTTGGAAGTGCCCCCCAGTGGCTAGCTTCTGGAGGAAGGTTGCTTCCATTCTTTCCAATTTGTCTAGTGCTGTACTCCTTTGTTCACCCATTACATTCATTTTGAATAATTTGTCACATTTGGGGTTGTCAGTAATTAAAAACGTATTTGTATTCTTTGTATTCGTGCCGGGATTTTCACTTTTTTGGACATCGTTTATCTAGAGCTATCCATTGCTCATGTACATGGGGCTGGTGAATCAGTGATTGGGGTTTGTGTCTGTGGGTGGATGGGTGTTTTTTTGTGTGTGTTTTTTTTTTTACATTTTATACATTTATTTATTTTTAAATTATTATTTCTTTATCACGTTATTTCTTTTGACTATATTATTAGCACTTTTATAAGTGCCCTTTTTATGTACTGAAGTTCTTGTGTTTATTGTTCATGTTCGAAAAAATTTAAATAAATAAAAAAATGTGGTCACAAAAAAACGAACTGGACTCTTATCAAACATGTAAAATTAGAGACACATCTGAACGTGGACGTGGGGGTTGAATTTTTTTAATTTTGTTGGGGCCATTTTTCCACACATTGACCCAAGACCCATGTCTGTCAACAAAATACACTCCCCTTGACATATGTGCCAAGTTTAGGGAGTTTAAAATCTTCATAACCCCTAAAAAACAGGGTTTTGGCATGGCAAGTAATGCGTTGACTAAAGTTCAAAATCTTCCGCATGTAGCCTCAACAAGGTCCTGTAACTCTGCTGACGAAATTTCAGGTGGCTCTGGTAAATCTACAAGGAGTCGTGAGTAAATCTATAGGGTGTATTACTTCCTGTTGGCAGTAGGTGGCGTTTTGCCATAGATTGAATATTGAATATGTCTTCGGACAGGGACTCTTATCAAATATGTGAATTTTGAGATAGATCTGGTCATGCGGAAATGAGTTACAACAGTTTCTTAGTTCATGGCGAAAGATTGAGTTCTGTGGCACCGCAATGCAGTTTCATGTGAACACACAAACTTCTACAGATTTTATCAACAACATGTGTAGGCTTTTCTGACCAAATTTGAGTTGGTCCTGTTAGGAAGTCCACATCAAAAAGACATGACATTTCTTGTTCCCAATAGGTATGAGTTAGATTCTGACTATGAGTCAGATTTAATATTGTCATGTCATGTTCAGGGTGAGACTCTTATCATACATGAGAAGTTTGGTGCAGATGGGATGAAAAACTGTTGCTTTATAACAATGTCATGTTTCCTGGCTAGACATCACAACTCGCTGCCCCGTCCTGAACATATAATGTCACGAAAACTCACCGTTTTGAACTTTTCATCTTCAACATGTTAGGACTGGACTGACATTAAAATGAAAAAAATTATAAAAAAAATAATTCTATAGGTGTTTGTTAAAATTCAACGTGAGTAAATTGCCAAAAATGCCCAAAAATTCAAAATGTAAGTGTGTACCAAATTTCATTTGTCTAGGTAAATGTAGCTGACAGCAGTGGTCTTTAGGTGGTTCAACACCATCGCCTTCATCAGACATTTCCAGCCATTCAACAGTACAATGGCTGGAAATATCAAAAACCAAATTGGTGAACTTCCTGTTGGGTGTAGGGTGTGGGTTGAAGAGGCTTTTTTAAAATATATATGTGCCTACCAAATTTGGTCAAGTCTAGGCAAAACCTAAAACCTAAAAAAAAAGAGTAAGCCCAGCGTTTCCCCTCAGATTGTGTGTAAGACAATTATAAAGTACATGTGGTTTGGTTTGTCTGTGTAGTGAGGAATGTACTGTAACCAAACTGTAATGAGGTTCAACATGTCTGTGGTAGTGTGTCTGCACTGTCAGTGACTTACACCAACATATACTTGGTCTCTGTGTGTGTGTTTGTGACCAGCTGAGGGCAGTGGGGTCATCATAGTGGTGATCATTCTGTGTCTGCTGCTGCTCGCCATCCTGGGCAGCGTTCTGTACTTCCTACATAAGAAGGGAAAGATCCCGTGTGGACGCTCAGGGAAGCAGGAGATGTGAGTACTCTTGTTATCTCTATACAGCTGTGTGTTTTACTGAACACTGAACCAGGTCTCAGTCTCCTTTAAAACAAGGTTCTATCCAAAGTCTGGATCAACGTTCAAGGCTGAAAAAGGAAAGCTGTGCTAAAACTTGCAGTTCTTTGAATGTCCACTTGAGGCTGGCTTTAAAAGCAAGTCAGTCCCCAAGATAAGTTACTTTAACAGGCTAACAGACTAACAATCATAAAGCACATGTGGTTTTGTTGGCTTAGAATTATTTCATATTGGATTATATGGTCTGTCAGCTAGCCTGCCACATAGGGGAAACAGTGCTAATTAGAGTGTTTAAACAGTACACAAAGTTGGCTTTGTGGTTAACAAACACAACTGTGCCATGTGTGTATCGTGGAGCTGAAACTACTTCATGGCCTTATACATAATGTAGTGTTAGCAGTGTGGTCAGTATGTTCAGTAAGTTAGCATTAGCTTGGCAACTTTCACCCCTCGCTCTTCCCCAGCTCCACCCTCTAATTCAAATCAACCATTTTAGAGTGGACGTCATGTTTACATCACTTGCGTGGCACCATGGAAACCATGAAAAACAACAGAAATCTATGGGCCAGATCCCCCAAGTGAGGAATAAAACTGTCTTGTTGTGCCATTGGATGTCACAATAGGAATACAAATAAAGATGGCCTTCAGTTTTATAGAATACCATTGTCAAAGACACCATTTGATATTAAGCCATTAAACAGACGGACTGGACAGGACCCAGCTGGGCACACACTTAACGACTAGACAACACACAACTCTTTCCAACAACTGGAGCTCTTTCTAGTCCTTGACAATTAGAGAGGAGCAAACACCCTTACAAACACATTTAGCTAACACTAAATATATTCGCATATATATATATATATATATATATATACATATAAGCCATGTATGGTAATTAAATTAACATTACTAATTAACGCTATATCAGTAAAAGTGTCACAGCTAACTGGTTGCAGCCCAGTTTCTTCCTTGTCAACATCCATCACATTTTGGAGATACAGTATACTGTATAGGATTGTTACCTATGGGACTGTTTGTTAGCAGATATCAGGATTACTTTGCCATAACATCCAGTGTACTTTTATCTCAAAGTTTTCTTTCTCTTCTTGTCTGGGGTTACCTTGTCTGATCCAGCAGTAGTAGAATATTCTGACTGATCAGTTGTGATGACCAAATTACATTCAAAATTGGCCTGACAGTCGTCAAGTATGAGCCCAGCTTTAACAAACTCTGAGCCAGACGCTGGGATGGGATAAAGGGATACAGCATCTACTTAAAACTGAACATAACGAGGATATTTTACTTATAAATAAGCAACATGCAGTGAAAATTTAAACCTTATCATTTAAAGGAGTTACTGATATTCCAAACTATCAGCGGCAGGGGGAAGTGGCGTACCTCACAACTACCAAAACTGCCAGTGATTTAATGCTACGTCTCCATATGACTCACTGAATTAAGTCTGAAACTCATTGTTTACACACATCTGTATTATGATATAAAAAAGTTTTCTCTTTCAAACAAAAACTCAAACAGTTGGTCAAAATAACACTGTTGTCTTATAGTCTTCACTTAGGTTAATGCATCAGCTGATAGTTTACATTATAGCTCTGTTAGCTTAGCTTCTCTTAGACAGAAAACAGCCACAGTAAAACCACAAATCACCTCTGTTTTCCGTACAGTTTTTTGATGTCAGTAGCTGCATTAAGAGTCCTTTTGAATTGTCCAAACAAGGTCAGAACACAGATCACAGATTAGTCTGAACTGTGTATCACCAAACAGCGAACTTAGCAAACGTGACAACATAACATAGTACATTTATACATTCTTAAGCTACATAATCAAACTCACCAGTGTAGAAGAAATGTTTTGATTTTAGCATCAAACTTCATTATTTTACTTCAGAGCTGTGTCCAGTGGGGAAAACAACTACAATGCTTCTATCTTTTATGACTTTGTCAATGTCTTTGACTCTGAAAGTTGTTTCTTAAAGGTTTTGATCCGATCATTTTCTGATCCCCTTGGCATTAGTTTCAAACACCCTGGGAGAGGTGAGAGTGACTTACTACTCACTCTAGTGGTCAAACACAATCACAGCGACATATCGGTCCGTGGCTATGAATAAATTCAGTGCATATCTCTCACAATATAACACATATGGCAGAACGGCAGAACTCTTTATTCTAAACACTCACACACTAAACACAATTATAATTTTAGTTTTTTTTTTTTAATATTTTAAAGTACATGTATTTCTTTCAGCTATAATTCAGGATGAGGTGAATATGTATGAACAGTGCTAAGCTGTCATTGAAGGCAATGATTTTTCATTGATCACGTCTATATTATCTAGAAATAATTTTTTA
>JAPQRN010000007.1:1641907-1654147 GCA_037367275.1 Coranthus polyacanthus
ATAATGCGGTGTGCCCTATATATGAAAACAGTTTTAAAATAGGCCATTCATTGAAGGTGCGCCTTATAATCCGATGCACTTTATAGTGTGGAAAATACGGTATTCCTAACTGTTTACTTTTTGTGAGGTGTAGTGAAAAAACAGATTAGATTTTTGTAGCCAAATTCTCAGCATCTTTTAGAACCGGTAGAGGTTTGTTGTGCTTTGCGCCGGTTTTGAACAGGGAATGAAAGAAAAAGGTACAACATGTAGGGTGGTGTCTTTGTCCTTCAACTCTGGCATCTCCACAGTGAAGCCCCAACTCTGCAGCTCATGCCGCGTCTCCTGTGCACTGCTGTACGTTCTGGTCCTGGAGTCCCAGTGGATCCACATGCTTGTATAAGGTGTTTGGAAACAAACTCCTTTTTTCCTTTTAGGGCTTTCTTAATTGTGTTATACTCACCACAGAGCTTTTATCTTGAGTTTTTGGCATTCTTTCTTCTTTCTAATGTCCTTTTGTGTTTATCTAAGTTGTTTGTACGTGTTGTCGAGTTATCGAGTTATTTAGTGGGAAAATCTCAACTGCTCTGCTCTCAGATGCGTCTGACTGCTACTTCAATTAACCAGAAGCCCCCTTCATTGTTACAGTCTGCATTTCAGTATGCGCCGTGCTTAGAGTTGTACTAACTGATTGGTTTCATCTGGTTTCATAGATAAATACACCTGCACGTCATCAGCATAGCAGTGGAAACCTACAGACTCACAGAAGTGCAAATTACCTTTGCCACTAATACAACCCCAGACCCTGACAAACTCTGGCTTCTGGACTTGTTGCTGCTAACAGTCTGGATGGTCCTTTTCTTCTTTGGTCCAGAGCACACAGCTCATCTTCATCTGGTCTGACCACAGTCCATTTTTCTAATGAGTGATGAGCCATATGAAACATCCATATCCCTTCTTACCTTTCTTTGAGGAACATTGTTTTTTAAATGTTTCAATAATTTTCTCACACATTTGTTGACAAACAATCAGCCCATGGCCCCTAAAGGACCAGACTTTTCCTGGATGCTGCTTTTGTACCAAACCATGATTATAATCACCTGTCCACATCACCTGTTTCAAATCACATTGTTATTTAATTATTGTACCTCAATACTAACCCTTATATTGCCCCTATCCCAACATATTCTTGAGTGTGTTTCAGGCCGCAATGTCAGGAATGGATATATACTAACAAATAAAATGAGGTTGATCAGGAAACAGGAAATATGTTCATGCTGTCTACTATGAAACACAAGTCAAAGTAAATTTTGATATCTCGGCGCTCTTTTTTTTAAGTTGCTTTATTCATACTGTCCTAATTTTTCCTTATTTGGTGTTGTAATTGATTTGTGCTAAAGTCTGATTAAGAAATGCATAAACCAGCTGGCCATTAATCTGTTTATTTGTTTGTGTGTGCTGCGTAGCCATGGTCATCTCTTTTAAGGAACTGGAACAGCCTGGCAGTCACACACCCTGGATACATGGCTTTCCTAACCTATGATGAGGTGAAGGCACGACTGCACAGGTTCATCCACAAGCCTGGCAGGTATGACGTATGACACAGTACATGTCAGTACTATGTGTGGACCATGGCATGCATGCAATACATGCAGTTATGGTAAGACCATAAATGAAACACTTCCTCCTTGAAGTGTAAAGTTTTGGATATTTCTGGGGAGGAACCGCACAGTGTGCACTATGGGTCAGATTGTTGTTGTTCTCCTCAGCTACATCTTCAGACTTAGCTGCACTCGGCTGGGCCAGTGGGCGATTGGCTACGTGACGGCTGATGGGAACATCCTGCAGACCATCCCCCATAACAAACCACTCTTTCAGGCCCTCATTGATGGATACAGAGAGGGATTGTGAGTCCCACTACAACACAACAGTGTCACTGCACCACATCACACACTTAACAGTACATTTTCATAGTTTCTCCATCTTTCAAGGGTATCAACAAAAAGTTAAGACATTGCTATAATACATATTTTAAGTTGACATATTTAAATATTTTAACCAACTTCAGTCCTGAACATAACTACCAAATATTCATTCATTTTCATAATTTTAACCCTTTAAATGCCAGGGTTTTTTTTTGTGCAAATAAATGTAATTATATTTAATGCTCTAAATGCTATGGGGAATTTTTAGATGTGTCTGCGCATCTCTATAGGTTTGTCTGTCGGTCCTCATTACGTATAAAATGCAGTATCTCAGGAACAGCTTGAGAGAACGTCTTCAGATTTTGTAAAAATGTTCATTTGGGTCAAGGATGAACTGACAAACTTTTGGTGGCCAAAGGTCAAGGCTGCTGTCATGTTTGCGCTAAAGGCTCAATATGATGGAAATTGGTAAAAGCTACAGTTTCGAGTTTTGTAATCAACGTGTGATTATGATTGGGCAAAGACCAACAAGCAAACTAGTAATAAATTATGAAGCATCTCTTGGTAATTGTTTTTCTGTACATTGGTGAAGGCAGCATGAACCATAGAATATGGTATTAAGGCTTGAGGTGACAAAGCAGGTCAGAGCACAGCTGCACAGGTTACCACCTGCTTTAATGACTGCAAAATAAACAGCATGTGGTTGCACATCATGTTGTAACTGATTGCTGCATGTAGAAAGGTAACGATGGAGATGTATCTTGAACACTCGGATGCTCAACCAAAATACATCCTAAAGGTACCTATAGGTTGTTTGCAGATGATGTCAAGTCACAGCGTTAACTGCAAGAGCAGGGAGTGATTTTCTATAAAGAAAGCACTGTCAAAATGCCTCTAGTTGTAGTCATTTACTTTTGCTCTAATCAATCAATTTGAGAAACTACAGGGAGCTTTTCAAGTAACAACAGTTGTTGTTCATAAGGGGGGAAAAAATGAAAGAAATTGAACACCTGAAAAATGATGTGGAAACCTTTGTTTCGACTGTATTTTACACAGCTCGGCTGTACACTATTAGATTTAAAAAAAAAAAAATGAAAAAAAGCAAAAGGTCAGTCAGTAATACAGATTGAAATATAATGAAAGAAAGAAAATTAATAAATAAATAAAATAAAATATACACAATTGGATTAAAATAGATAAAGATACAAATGTGGACCAGTTGAACCAGTTAGTGTACCTGTATGGGGCTGTCTAAATTCAGTTTCCTATGACCTTTTCTAGACAGTGGATGATGTTCTTGAATATCTTTCTTTTCAATATTTCAGGTCTAACCTGGTTTAAATAATTTATAAAAGGCAACCATATTTTGTAAAACTTGTTCTCCTGCCTTTTAATAAAAATGTGATCTTTTGTAAATCTAAGTGCATCATCACTTCCCTCATCCAATTTGCATGAGTAGGGGCCTTTGCCTGTTTCCAGTTAAGTAGTATTAATCTATGTGCCAAGAAACAGACAAATGTTATCACATTTTTCTCTGATTTAGTTTTCCCCATCTTAGGGTTCATAACTCCCAAACTAGCTGTTAGGGGGTCTAAATTTATATTTCTAACCAATACCTCAGACAAAGTATTTGAGATATTTCTCCAATAGTTTAGCAAATTAGGACAGCTCCAAAACATGTGTGTCAGTGATGCTGGTGTAAGCTTGCAATGTTCACAGGAGGGATCAAAGTTTGGGAATATTTTGCTAAGTTTTTGTTTTGACCAGTGCAGTCTATGCAACACCTTTAATTGTATAAGGCCGTGTCTGGCGCAGACAGATGAAGTGTGAATCCGGCTCAGTGCCTCTTCCCACTGCTCTTCTGAAATCTCTAACCCTAATTCCTCCTGCAACATGCATCTTAGGTGTTGAAGAGTATTTGTGGATGTCAGCTGAGATAGCTTTTTATATATATTTAATATGCCCCCTTTAATAAGTGGATGTTGAAGAAAAATTCAACAACAATTTAACAAAACTCAGGAATATTAAGATAAAGAACATTATTCTGTTTCACAAAACTCCGAACTTGTAAATATTTGAAAATGAGGTTTATTTACTTTGAAGTGTTGTAGTGGTGGTTTTTAGAGATATTGCGGTACATATTATGTTGACACATGCATGTTGTTGTAAGAAGAAATTCCCAATATCTCAGACTCGTAACTAAAAGTAGGACAGGTTTTTTCCATTCATATTTCAGGCCTGATTCCCAGATTAGCAGAGTCACAGATATGGTTTGTTAAACACAATGTTCTCTTTCTTTTTAAATAGCTAAAAAAAGCCTGTGTAAACTGTCCTCTTTCTTCTGCCTTTTCATCTCATGGAAACATTACTTTACAGAGCATACACTTACTTCAGAGAGCGGCTTTACCTATGTGTATTCATTTTCTGTAATTTTTCATTAAGATTAAATAATATTCCAAGTGCAGCAGCACCAGCCGTAGGTATGAAAAGACTTAAAAAGAACACTGTAAGTAGACTGATAGTGATCAGTGATACATTAAGTTTTTAAATGGCATTTATATATGAATGATTCTGTCCCAGGCTTTTTGATCCATACACAGTAACTGTACTGTTATATGTACTGTAACTTACCCACCGCATTGATCCACATCTTTAGTGGAGACTCATTAATCCAGTAATGTTAACAACCATAGTTTAAACATCGAGTTTAAGTTTAAGTTTATTTCATTTATATAGCCCTTTACAACAGCCCACAGGTGCCCAAAGTGCTTTACAAAAATAGCAATCAACATTATAGACACACATGAATAAAAACACACTGTAAACCAAGTATAAAATGAAAATTACAAATAGAGATAAAAAATACAAGTATTTAAAAGAATGAAAGGCATAAAGAATGAAAAAGAATAAGAAGAATAAAAAGAATAAAAAGTGTCACAGCACTACTGGGTACTAAAAGCCATTCTGAATAAATATTGAGGCACCACAGAGTTGAATGTTTGTTGCTAAAGTAATCCACAGCTGTCGTTTATCATCTGGAGTAGTTGCTTCTACTGCCTCGTTATCAGGAAAAAACTTTCAATTCAATTTTATTTATATAGCCCAATATCACAAATCAAGATTTGCCTCAATGAGCTTTACAGTCCATACAAGGTACCCTCTGTCCTTAGACTTTCAGTTCAGTTGAAAAATGGCTCCTCTTCATAACATAAAGATTACTTGCTGTGATTTTCTGATAATACTTTTCTCTTTAATGTTGTCTAAATCACCACATTCCAGGCTTTCCTGTGTCTTCTCCATTCTGCTGTTTAACTCATGGCCTCTGCATGAATTTCATTTGTCACCAGAAGCTTGTGACTACAAACAAGCTGTTTGTCAGTATATGACAGCACAGTGGAACCTACATTAACGATAACTACACTTCCTGTGAATAGTTGCATCTTGAGATGCTCCATTTCAACCATTTGTAAACAAGGCTATCTTTTTAATACTCTGCAAGTAAAGCAGTATACCTGAAACAAAGTTATCTACTGAAACACCAATATATAGATTTCACACTCAATAACATACAGTGAAATTAATTCCCTTCCTGTGCAGCTCTACAGATTCACACTGTGTGATCACAGATTACTTATAGAGAAACTCACTGTCTTAATAGCCAGAATCTAGTGGACATGAATTGCATGAATTGCAGATTAAACTTACCTCACTGCTCATCTTACTTATGGTCTCAGTAAATATGTCAAATGCAGTCCTGATCTGTGTGTTCGTATGTTGTCCTTGTCCAGCTATTTGTTTCCAGATGGTCGTGCACAGAATCCAGACCTGACAGGACTGTGTGAACCCTCTCCACAGGACCACATCAAAGTTACTCAGGTTGGCATTGTTGACACTCATTTTAAAAGCACATTTAATCTATTGTATTTATGTTTTTATGTTGCGCAGACAACTCCACTAACTGTGACTCCTGAGTGTGTTCCCCAGTGTCCATGGCGACCTTTGTTTGCAAAGTTGGCAGCAAAGAAAGT
Source organism: Coranthus polyacanthus (assembly GCA_037367275.1). Lineage (NCBI taxonomy): Eukaryota > Metazoa > Chordata > Actinopteri > Kurtiformes > Apogonidae > Coranthus > Coranthus polyacanthus. The sequence continues at coordinate 1,647,840 of JAPQRN010000007.1, forward strand.
TTAGAGAAACTACAAGTGTCATAATATATAGTTCTGAACACAGCAAAACAAAAGGGAAATAGAAAATACAGGCAGAGGACAGGGTCTCTTTAGGTAAATACACAGCCATGCATTTCTAGATGAAAAGTGATGACTGAAACGGATTATAATGAGTCTATATATTGTTTTTTTAGGAAAATGTTGCAAACACTGCCTGGCCAAAAAAAAGACAGAGACAGACAAAGATTTCGTTGGTCACAATAGTGGTTTAGCTTTGATTACGGGACACATTTGCAATGGCATCGTTTGTGCCATTCAGTGCTTATGCAATGTCACATTAAATGTCACAACATTTATTTCCTTTCACAGTTGCATTCATTTTTCGCCAAGATCTTGTATTGATGATGGGAGAGTTGTAGCGTAACGTCTTCTCCTTCTGGACTCCAGTTCAGGGAGCATGAGACATCAGTTTAACACATCGATTGGCCACCGCATTCTTTCACAAGCCTGATGAATCCTGGCACTGTCATCTTGGAATATGCCTGTGTCATCAGGAAAGGAAAAAAATCCATTGATGTAAAAACCTTGTTAAGTATATTCAGGTCGTCAGCTGACCTAATTTTTTGGACACATAATGTTGCTGAACCTAGACCTGACCAACTGAAGCAACCCCAGATCATAACACTGCCCCAACAGGCTTGTACAGTAGTTATGATGGGTAATCACGTAATCCACTTCTCTTCTCACCCTGATGTACCTATCACTCTGGAACATGGTCAATCTGGACTCATCAGACCACATGACCTTTTTCCATTGCTCCACAGTCCAATCTTTATGTTCCCTAGAAAACTGATGATTGTTTAAGAAATGAGAAACTACTCAGGCTTCTGAGAGAAGCTACTCATCAGTTGGGGTTAAATAACTAAGAATTTTCAAAAATCTTAAAAAGAAAGCTTTTTGAACATTGCAACTATTGCAACTATTCTGGCAATCTAGCAAGTCATTTAGTTTTTAGTTCCTTCTTTGATTTTACATTAATTTGACTTTGGTGTTGTACCTAAGCCTTACAATGGTAGGGAAAACCCTGATATGCACACCTTTTTGCATTTTCACTTGTTCTGAAAGCTTGGCCTTAGGAGGGCTAATTAGGCCTTGTGTGTCTAATTATGATTTGTTAACATAGGGTTTGATACTGACTGTTCTTGAGAAGGGCAAAGCCAAAGGGTCGATTAAGAATATGATTGTGTGTTACAGCAGTGAACTTGAATATAAGTAGTGTGTTCTCCCCACAGGAACAGTATGAGCTGTACTGTGAGATGGGCTCCACGTTCCAGCTCTGTAAGATCTGTGCAGAGAATGACAAGGATGTGAAGATCGAGCCCTGCAGACACCTGATGTGCACCTCCTGTCTGACTGCCTGGCAGGTAAACACACTTCAATGCTACACAGGTTAAGTGCACTGTGTTTGAAACAGTCATTTTGTGCTTAAATTTGGTTTATTACCAAATATCTAAAAACTGAAGGGCTAATTAGGATAGGTAAACATGGGGAAAGTTTGCTGCACATAGTATTTATTGTAAACCACTGCTTTGTGAAATACGGAGTCACAGAACACTTCAGTAGAATTGCAATAGTTTCTTCCTGCACAGATGGATCACATTAAAAGCGCTCTAGTGGATCAGAGGGCAGAATCCTCCCTTTCCAACAGGCTTTATTGTGAAACTTAAACAGTTACTTTTGAGTATCATTGACAACTTCTAGGAGGTAATACAGAAAACTGTCCTCTCCCTTACCTTTGCTTTACAGGCCAGATTTTATTTGTTTGATCTGTCTGCTATTACCTTGAATCTTACTTTGATATGGAAATTCACTGTTATGCACTGTTATGTTATGCTCGTATTGTGTGTTTTCTGGGCTTAGTATAGAAGAGACATTAAAACAAGGAGAGTAAGAGGGATAGAGAGAGCCATCATCTGATGTTTATCTTTATTCTAACTGATAAGCTATGAGGGAGCAATATCACCAAAAGAAATCATAATTATGAAAATGAATAAAAGATGACACTGTGAAAATTATTCATTTTTATAATTCCGTTTGTTTTTTTGGTTTTTGGTGGCATTGTTCCCCATCGTTCCCCTTTTTTTTTTTTTTAAATATTAATTTTGCATGAATATTAAGAGTTTTTTTTACGTACCTTGCAGTCTAGTAAGCCCTGAAAGGAATGAAGTCAGAACTGTCAGTGACACACACTTAGAGTGGGTTTAAACTCTGCTGTTTTTTAGGAGTCAGAGGGTCAGGGATGCCCCTTTTGCCGTTGTGAGATTAAAGGCACAGAGCCAATTGTGGTGGACCCCTTCCACCCAAAGGCCAGTGGGGCTTCCTTTGCTGGATTCCAGGGGTCCAGCAGAGCAGAAGCCACTGGCAATGAGGAGGAGGAGGATGATCGACTGGAGGACCAACACCTGGTCATGAGCAGGCTGGCATGCTCCAAGGTAAGAAGACCACAGACTGAAGGCCACTCACCTGTACCATGAAGCTCAACAGACCCATGATCTCTTTTTGTTACCCTGCTCAACAAAGCCTAACAGTCACACTAGAACTGTGTCACAAAGATGGTTATCAACTCGCTTTGTCAAACCTGGGTTTTGATTCTACTTATGAGCGTGTTCACATAGGGGAGGGTGGAGTTGGAACCAGAGGACCAAATACAAATATGTGCAGCTTTAGAGATGATCATTTCTCATAAGAAGAAAGAACCATAGTTTTAAACAGATATGAGGAATTTAAAAATATAATACAGACTAAAAGTAATACAGTTGTTATAGCCCAACCAGGCAACAAACTGTTCACAATGTCAATTTGTAAGTTAATATTCTGATCAATATCACATCATTAAGCCACAAGTGCCTCTGACTATTATTACAGTTGTTCACTCTGCTAATACTACACCTGTCACTCACTGAAAAAAGTGTGAAGCTTATTGATTACAGTACATCTGTTAAAACAGCCACTCAAAATAACACTGCTGTTTTATAATCTTAACGTGCATCCTATAGTTTATATTATATAATCTGTCGCTATAGTGCCAAGTTAACGAGGAAACACTCGAGCCCTGTTTTCTACAGTTAACAGTATTTTTCAACCACCTGCTACTCTTGCACCTCACTTGTACACAACTGCTCAGTATTAAAGATTTATGACCTTTTTTAATGCACAAGTGGATAATATCCACCTGCAGCTGACCTCTCTGTATAATTCTGAAAACTGTCAACTCTGTCCACATTCTCATGTCCCCATCTCCTCTGTATAATCTTGTTTTACACTCCTAACTGTTGCTGAAATATGTTGTCTCGTTCTGAAATCCAAATCATCTACCTGCCATCTCAACCCCATTCCCACCCACCTAGTTAAAGCCTGTCTACCTTCCTTATCTTTTTTAATAACCAACATCATACATTCCCCTCTAATTTCTGGTCTTGTTCCTCCTTCACTCAAAACAGCTGCAGTAACTCCTGTACTCAAGAAACCCAGTGCTGACCCCAATAATTAAAATAGCTTCTGACCAATTTCAAACCTGCCATTTCTTTCTAAACTACTTGAAAAAACAGTTGCTCCACAGGTTCATAATCATCAATGACCTTTATGAAAAATTTCAACCTGGTTTTCGATCACTTCACACTACTGAGACAGCCTGGGTGAAAATCACCAATGACTTTCTGGTGGTTGCTGACTCTGGGTTTTTATCCATACTCATCCTCCTTGATCTAACCACTGCCTTCGACACCATTTCTCACAGCATCCTCCTTGACTGTTTAGCCTCTGTTGGAATCGTAACTCATACATCTCTGACCATACTCAGTTTGTGCAACTTACAAGTTTCAGATCCCATCCTTCTGCAGTCAGTAGTGGTCTTCCACAGGGCTCTGTCCTGGGACCCCTTCTTTTTTATCATCTACATACTCCTTCTCGGCCATATCTTCAGAAAACACGGTATCCAATTTCACTGTTACGTGGATGGCACCCAGCTCTATTTGTCCACCAAACCTACTTCCACTCTTCCACCCTCCTCCCTTTCTGCCTGCTTGCTAGAAATTAAATTCAGGTTCTCACATAACTTTCTCAAACTAAAGAGTGATAAAACAAAATTTCTTCTTGTTGGCACCAAATCCACCCTCTCTAAATGTGACAGTTTCTTTTTGACCATTGACAACTCCATTGTTCCTCCCTCTTCTCAGGTCAGGAGTCTGGCTGTCATCCTCAATAGCACAGTGTCATTTAATGCACATATTAATAATGTTAATTGGGCTCCATAGTTCCATTTATGCAATATCAACTGTCTTTGTCCATCACTCATGCCTAACAGCACTGCCACTCTTGTTTGGCTTTGGTTACATCCCCATCTACTGTAATTTTGTCCTCTTTGGTTTACCCCTCAAGTCCCTCCATAAACGTCAATTGGTTCAGAACTCAGCTGCTCGAACTCTGTCCACTGAACATATCACTCCTGTTCTAAAGCAACTTCACTGGCTTCCCGTCCGGGATCCTGCTTCTCACTTTTAAGGCCCTCCACAATCTCGCACCTCCATAACTTTCCAAGCTCCTTCAGATTTATACACCCTCATGTATCCTCAGATCATCTTCTTCCTTCCAACTCTACACTCCATCCACCTATTTGTCCTCCATGGGGCTAAGAACCTTCTGCCCCTTGCTTTTGGAATTCTCTTTTACAAGACATCTGTAACATTGACTCTCTCCCCACCTTCAAATTCCACCTCAAAACCCACCTTTTCAAAGTGGCATATCTTGTCTAATTTTATTCTGCTATTTTTATTTCCTTTTCTATCTCTACATTAGTATATTTATTGTCTTAAATTATTCTTGTACATAACTGCTTCATTGTTTGATAAGGTCAAACACAAAAATAACTCTCTCCACACCTTCCTAGAGCTAACTTTGCTCTGTGGATCTTTAGTAGGCTACATCCATACAGCAGTGTTTAATGGCAAGAGAGGGTTTGTGGTGGTACAAAGTAGGGATGGGCATAATGACTTTTTGAAGTCCCATAATCAAGCCAATTAAAGACAGTTAAATGATTAGTTGTAACATCATCGTTATCGTGCCAACATGAAAAGTGTGTTATTCTATTTTTCTGTTATTCTATTAATGGCAAAAGTAGTTACAGCCAACTTACACCAACTGAAACTACTCCGGAACATAATGTAAACTCCTCCCTATGTTAAGGGGCTACCAGAGGTGGGGGAGGGAGAGAGAAAAAGAGAAAGAAGAGAGAGAATTACATCCCTTTCTCTTTGTGGAAATAAGATAATCCAAATAGTTTATCAGCTGAGGCATTGAAACTTGCATAGAGTTGTGTTTCTGGCAGCCACCAGAAACACAACTCATGGCAGCCACTCACAGAGAACTGTTAACAGGCACATTTACAAATACATTTGTAGAATTGTTTTGCTGGCTCCGCATTTAGCAACTTTTCAGGTCTTTTTTTTCTGGGATGACCCATTCAGGAAGACATACGCAAGTCAACTGGGCGTGGGTCACGGTCAACATTACTGCTGAGTTTGATCATCTTAGCTCTATTTGTTATTGAGCTGTGGTGTGAATATAATTGCAAACAAGAATGCGTACGGACATATAAAACCATTACAGACAGGATATGTTCACAATATTCAGACCATTTCAACTTTTTGACCTTTTATACTTATACTGTTTTTCCTCATTTAGTGGTTAAGGCCTTTATTTGCAATGTTGTATTTAATATACCATGGGTATGTAGGTAAATATGCATCCCATGAATCAAGTTTAATGTGTGTGTGTGTGTATATATAAATAAAACCAGGCAGTGAGCTGTAGTTATAGCTGTTCAGTGTAATGCCTATACATTACAATCATCTTGATCATTTTAGATATTATCAGGTGCTGTCATAATTTGCCTATCTATGGATAAGATGTTAAAGATCATCACAGAGGTAGTCTACTTGTTATGAAAACAGTTGTCTTCACAAAAGGAGTTTATTCAGGTTACTGTGCCACTCTCTATGTCTGTACACACAACTCCTATTGCACTGTCTGTCCGTCCTGGAAGAAGGATCCCTCCTCTGTGGCTCTTCCTGAGGTTTCTACCATTTTTCCTCACTCGACCTAAGGGTCTGAGGATAGAGGGTGTTCAATTCAATTCAATTCAATTTTATTTATATAGCCCAATATCACAAATCAAGATTTGCCTCATAGGGCTTTACAGTCCGTACAAGGTACAACACCCTCTATCCTTAGACCCTCGGTTCGATTGAGGAAAAACTGCCCAAAAAACCCAT
>JAPQRN010000007.1:1654247-1668857 GCA_037367275.1 Coranthus polyacanthus
GTTAGCAGCGAGATTTTAAATTCAATTCTAGATTTTACTGGAAGCCAATGAAGAGAAGCTAATATTGGGGAAATATGTTGTATGTGTTGTATATTGTACAGACTGTAAAGCCCTTTGAGGTGAATGCTTGATTTGTGATATTGGGCTATATAAATAAAATTTAATTGAATCTCCATTCACACAGTTGTTTTTTAATGAAATTGTATTGTTAAAAAATGACTGACTTTACCATGGAAAACGTGTTTGTGTGATTGCTGCAGGTCGAACGGCCCCCGTCTCCTGTGTCTCAGCTGCCTCCAGTGCCTCCTAGACTGGACCTCCTGCAGCAGAAACCTTCCAACTCTCATTGTGCAGTGGGCCAGGGAACTACAGCCAAGGTGTGTTGTGTTGTTTGTATATGTCTATGCATTTGTGTATCGTTACATCTGTGCTGGGTTGTAACCCCTCTTTCTATCTCTACCTGTGCTGCAGATGGTAGCCAACCACAGAGACAAGCCTCTCCCTCTGCCTCCAGCGCTCAGAGAGCTGCCCCCTCCCCCTCCTCCTGAGCGGCCATTCCTGGTGGGTCAAGACTCGAGACACCAGAAAAGACCTCTGCCTTCCACCCCTGACCAGCACACCTGGGCAGCTAACTACATGGTGCCACGACCTGTAGCTAAAGCCCTGTCAGCCCTGCCCTCCATGCCTCAGAGCAATGGAGCCACTGCAGAAGGAAGTAAACCACAGGCTGCTACCAATGCTGTGTACTGTCTTGCTTCAAGGTACATAAACAAAAAGTAGGTCAGCTGTTGTTCCAAAAGTGTGTAAAGCAATACAGTAGAATGACATTCTGTGAAGTAGAGCACATCCCTAACAGCTAAAATAACCACTGTACCTAAATTGCTTAACAAGACTAACAATTACAACAAAGCAACTACTGACATACAGAAAACATAAAACAGTATAAAACAGGTCTGAGTGAACATGGTAGTGGTCAGTATCGCAGAGTAACATAATATGAAATGATGACATAAGATGAGATGAACTTTGTTGATCCCCTAAGGTAAATTCAATTGTCCTTTAATTCAAAATAAAATGCAATTAAAATTAATTGATTTCTGTGTATGAAGAAGAAAAAAGTACCACTTTAAAGGCAAAAAGGAATTTTGTATTCATTCACTTCATTGTGGTGTCTGTGGTGAATTTGGGATGAAACAATACCCAAAAAAGTTCAGTCTTACCTGTGTGCTGCACTACCTATGACATAATGTTTAAACATGTCTGGTAGTACAACAGGTAGCCCAAATTTCTCAGTCTCATCCATGAAAAAAACATTATAGCCATTTTAGATTGAAAACGGCAACAGAATGCTCTACTTCTTCTACTCTGTTTATTACAGCCATGTGGATCTTAGCCTATAGCACCACCCTCTGACCACACTACACAGACCATTTGCTCCAAACCAGTTGATAGAAACGCACCTAATTTGCTTATAAAAGTTTGCTTCATGGAACATGTTCCATCATTCTAAGACCTAATGACTCTGATAAGTCAAATTGGCATGGGAGCATCTGCATTTCCAATAAGAATATAGATTGCACCAATGCAATACAATATGTAGTATATGCTGTATAATACATTACAGTATTCCCATCTCTGTCACATTAATGCAGGTAGGTTGGCAACTTAGACAAACTTAGAAACAACAAAATGCAGTTCAGAATAGTACAATAACACATCATGATAAGACAAACAGAATCCCAAAATTTTGATGTACGTGGACTGAAAAAACAACTTCTCAGTGAACCCATACCTTCTGTCCTGGGTGGCAATTGAAACTCACTACCTCAGGCCTACTATTCCTCCAGAAACAGAATTCATGAACTTGGATTGGGGTTCTCTCCCCATACCTCAGGCAAGACACATTGTTAACCAGCCAGTAGCATTCATGAAACCACTTATACTCTATATTCTTAAAACTTCTCTACTTCATCGGACTTTTAATCTATCTATATTCATTGTTTCACTACTACTTTTGGTACCTTTTTTTTCACTCCATTAAATTACACTCACATCTGCTGAAAATGAGAACCTGGTTGAAGCACAAATGTTCCATATCTCATTCTGCTGCATATTTTCTGTGTGTTTCCAGATCCTTCTCAGCATCAGCAGCATCCTTTGGGGAGAGGCTGTCCTCTGACTGTGATGAGAACGAGTATATGAGTCCCACCTCCCTCCCAGCCTCTGGAGCCCCCTGGGTTATAACAGGCTCACTGGTCCCCCCTCCACCGACCCAAACAAACCAGCACACCAGGTAAACATAAGGAAGTCACTTACGCTGCTGCAGTTTTGGAGATAACAAGGATCCTAATAAATGAAACTAAACTCATCAGTTTCCTGGTACATGAATGAGAGAATGTTGGCTGTCAACTACCAGAAATCGCATAATTTGATGAAAGTTGAGCCATTTTTCTCCTGTTAATATCAAATAAATTAAGTACAAAAATTACCAGCATGGTAAATACATGCAAGCATATAAATGTAATGGCTATCAGTATGTGAATAGGCTACTTCACGACTAGGCAGGGCTGTTGCAGTGAAGACATTTACCCTGCAGTGATTTTGGGTGGTGTGTTATGTGGAATTAGCACAGGATATGCTGTGCTAATATAGTCCAATTTGTCCCACCACAGTTTCATAATGAACTGAACATATTTTTACAACTCTCAAATTAACATTAAAGTGTTTTGTTTCTGGATCTGTGTAAAATCAGTCAGACATCTGTAGTGACATCTCTCTGTGTAATGAGGTGATCTGAACTTTATTTCCTCACCGACAAAAAAACATGTTACATGTTACAAGTCCCACAGGTTAAAGTGGACTAACTAAACACTTTTGTTTTGTGCTGTCAGACTCTAATGAATCAGTATAAACAAACCTAAACACATCCACTAGTCTATCAGTGTTAATGCTAACAACTCACAATCTTATGCTCTCTATATTTACACTGACACAAAGTGGTGTTATTTATATATTTAATGACTTGATCTGTACAATTCCTCTGAAAAGCAGACCAGATGATAAATCATAATAATTGTGGGAAAAAACACTGCTGGTTGTATAGCCTAATGAAAAACAGTACAACTGTGACCATAGTGGATGTCATGGTTGATTGCCGCCCTATGTGATTGTCTTGTCAGTAGCATGGTATTACAGTGTTGCAGTTATTGAAACAGCCCTAAAACTAGGCCTCTGTTTTGTACACTACTTTTAAATTATGGCTTATAATACACTCAACAGAGATGTTCATAGAATGGAGTGTGCCTATTAATTGCACTATCCATTCTATGTCCATCATCACTAAGAGAGCATTTTCTCTCATATTTTTTAGATCAACCAATCACACCTAAAAGAATGTTTCATGCAGTACCTAACAACAGGTTCAACCCCACCTCTTCACTGAGGTCAAAGTTTTTGTCTCTTCTTGGTCAAAGTATTTTCCTAAACCACTCCTAAGCTATAATTCCTTGCTGAAAAGTTTAGACAAAGGTAAGAGCAGCTCCTGGCCTTTAGAGTAGTATATGCACACTGCTTTTAATTATCATTGAATAGCTTTGTAAACAGCTGCGATGATAGCTCAAACAGTGCAAAAATTGCATTTTCAAATCAAAATGGCAGACTTCCTGTATTTTACTAAGTACAGAGTAGTTATAACCAGTCTAAGTTGGTAATAATGCGGATATAATTATGCACTTTCCAGGAAAGCAAGTAACTAATTCCTAGAAACACCTCCTCTGTTATGTTATCTGTTATCATTTCAAGTTACAATTATAGTTATTCAATTCAGTTCAGTTTTATTTATATAGCCCAATATCACAAATCAAAGATTCTCCTCAAAGGGCTTTACAGTCTGTACAATATACAAAGCCCTCTGTCCTTAGACCCTCGGTTCGAGTGAGGAAAAACAGCCCAAAAAACCCATCTGGGAAAAATGGTAGAAACCTCAGGAAGAGCCACAGAGGAGGGATCCCTCTTCCAGGACGGACAGACAGTGCAATAGGTGTTGTGTGTACAGACAATGGCAAAAATCAGTGAAAACGCTCAAACACAACATTCACACACGGGATGATTGAGAAAGAGCAACACATACACTGGAGAAAACACTGGGCAGGTTAGAGTCGAGAACCACACATCAGGAATGTACACCTCCAGATCCAGAGATACCTGTAGAAAGGAGCAGGAAGAGAGAGGACAGAGAGGAAAAAACACAAAACTACAGGAAAGGGAAGACACAAAGTAACATGTAATGGAGACATATGTAGTACATGGAGAGAGAGACAGCAAGAGATAGAGGAGGAGAGATGCTCGATGCATCACTGTCCCCCTGCAGGCTAAGACTATCTTGTCGGATTTAAAACTAAGGGATGGTTCAGGGTCACCCAAGCCAGCCCTAACTATACAATTTGTCAAAAGGAAAGTTTTAAGTTTAATCTTAAAAGTAGAGAGGGTGTCTGCCTCCCAGACCCAAACTGGGAGTTGGTTCCACAGGAGAGGAATTTGATACCTGAAGACTCTGCCTCCCAGTCTAGATTTAGAAACCCTGGGAACCACAAGTAAACCTGCACTCTGAGAACGAAGTGTTTGGTTTGGAATATACAGTTCTATGACGTCTTTGATATATGATGGAGCTTTATTGTTAAGAGCTTTATAAGTCAGCAGGAGGATTTTAAATTCAATTTAATTTAATAAATTTAATTCAAGTAATAAGTTACAGTAGTCTAGCCTGCAAGTAATGAATGCATGGACTAATTTTTGGCAATCAATTTTGGGAATGTTACAGACATGAAAGAAGGCTGTCCTCCATATTAGTTTAATATATGTATTAAATGATAAGTCCTGGTCAAAAACAACTGCCAGGTTCCTCACAGATGTACTGAATGCCAGAGAAATATTGTCCAGGTTAAGTATTTTGTTAGAGAGCAGATTTCTTAGATTGGGCCAATTATAATAATTTCATGCTTGGAATTTTACTAGCTGATTTATTTCATCCGGTTTTGTAGATAAATAAAGCTACGTGCCATCAGTGTAACAGTGGAAACTTATGCCATGTTTCATTATGATATCACCTATCACCATGTATAGGGTAAAAAGAATTGGTCCAAGTACAGAACCCTGTGGAACGCCATGACTAATCTTAGTTTGGGTGGATGATTGATCATCTGTAGCGTTCAGTCCTGCATTATAGTGAGGTGAGTCATCCACCTCAGCTGCTTCTCTGGTTGATTGGGGGTGAAGCAGAGTTCAGCAGAGTCTCCTCTTGTTCTCATTGTAAACATTTTAAAAGTACCAAGTACCCCCTTTAACTAACAAGCTTCTGTTTGACTGCTTCCTCTGAGGCACATGTCAGTGTGTTGTCATTTATAACTGTTAGTTTCTCTTATTATTGTTTGCTTAGTGACTCTGATTGGTCTATTGCACTACAGCACATTCTACACACACACAGTTTGCACTGTTTTAATTCAGCTTTTGCTTTAACTGTTCCTTTAGATGCTTCATAAATTTTAGTTTTGTTAAGCTTTTTCAGCTTTTTCATTTTTGTTTTTCTTTTTAACTATGATTTCTGCCATAAATTATTTCACATTCTCAAAAACTGTTTCACTATTTTCAATATTTATTCTTTAAACTGTTCAACCTTCTGATTTACTTATATAAAATATAAATATTAATATAAGCTGAAATATAAATATTTCGGCTTCTGATTTAGTTTGATTTTATTGTATTAGCAATGACTTCTGTATGAACATTTAATTCAACTTAATTTAAGCAACTTAAGCTTCTCATTCAACATATTTCTTCACCTAAACGATGTCCACCTTTCCACTGTTTTGATTCAGTTTTATCATTCCTTCAGATGCTTAACAAATTCCACACGGAGTCTCTCCTTGTTAAGTCATTCAGGCCATGATAGTTTTATCTATTTCATATATTTAAACATTTCAAATCTGTCATACTTTCACAACATTTCTGCTCACTTTAGGAATTCTTTCTTCCTTAAACTATTTCAGATTGTAAATAATTTTAACTTTCATTGTTTCATTTTAACAACATTTTTGTGTTAAGCTCTTTCAAGTTCTTTTTAAACTAATTTCACTAACATTTTTTTCTGCCATAAACACTTTCTGATTTTGGAGTTTCTGATTCAAGTTAAATCATTCTGATTCATTGTGATTTTCTCAGAAATCGCAGCATCCACATTTTAGCAATATTTTCTAATTCAAGCTACTTCAGGTAAATTCTGCAGGAGTTCAGCTGCATTTAAGCAAAACTTTCAGCTCTCATCACACACAATCTCTTCAGAGATTACAATTTTTCTAGTTGTGTTTAACATTTTATGAAATAAATAAAGATCTGCTTACTAAAAAAGACAATTACAAGAAGCACTAAAATGAAACAATCAAATGTCTTTCTAGATTCACGGTTCTATTTTAAATACATTTATATTGAAAACGTATTTTTTAAGTCGCACATTAGGCTATGTACAAAACATATAAGTGCATCAGCAGTTTGTGCAGAGTTGAAGTGGAACAGTTACACGTGGTGATAAACCAGTCTTACTTGGGCTGCAAGTGTATACAAGAGACAGGAATTATACACATGTAGCTCTAATCTCACGTCATTTAAATGAATAAAAAGATGATGATTGACAAATATAATTTTCACCATTTGAACAACTTTAATAAGAATGTTAATTTTATTTAATTATCTAAGTTAAATTAAGTAGTTTTACTATCAGGACAATAAGTTTATATGACCTTAAAATGAGGAGAACTATTCATATATCAATTTCATCATGTTTATTATTATATTTAACTAGTGTTCTGAAGTAAATTCACATCTGTCAATTGTTATTAATCCATGTATCATTTGTTCTTTCCATATTCAATTAAGAATCAAAAATTGAAAAATGATTTTTTTTAATTTATTGACTTCTTAATGTGTTGCTTGTGGGTGATTAATGACACACTGTAGCTTCTAACATTTGATCATGCTATTTTAACCTGTCTGCCCACTTATATACAATGGCAAGAAAAAGTATGTGAACCCTTTGAAATTTCCTAGTTTTCTGCATGAAGTGGTCATAAAATGTGATCTGATCTGCATCTAAGTCACAAGTATAGACAAACACAATGTGCCTAACCTAATACCACACACACAATTATAATATTTCATGTCTTTATTGACCACAGCTATTAAACACGCTATTAAACAAAAGTAAGTGAACCCTTAGACTAATGTCTCCAAAAAGAGGTCATTGAGTTAGCAAACCTGAAGTCCAATCAATGAAATGAGATTTCAGCCAGGTGTGGAGCTACTTTGACTTAAAAACCACTCCGACTTTTTGAGTTTGCTATTCACAATTAGAATCTGCTGATGTGAACCATGCCTCCATCTCTGAAGACCTTCGATCAAGAATTGTTGATGTGCAAAAGACTGGAAGGGGTTACAAAGTAATCTCAAGACTTTAGATATTCACCAGTTCACAGTTAGACAAATTGTCCACAAATGAAGATGATTTTGTGCTGTGGCTACTCTCCCTAGAAGTGGGTGCTCAGCCAAGTTGACTCCAAGGGCAAATCATAGAGAAAAGAACCTTAGAGTAACAGCGACTATAAACTATGCATTTTATCATATTTCTTAACTGATGTCATTACAATATTTAGACATTTTTTTAGACTGCAGAAAATTCTCAACAGTTGTTTTGGTGCATAGTTGCTGGTGCAGTCAGAGAGACTGAGGGGAAATGACTTGTGGCTATAATCACAGCTATAATCTGTCAGTAGCAGAATCACCGTTTTACAATGAATTCTAGGAAGAAAATATCGCACTCACATGTCTCTAGATGCACGCAAATGGGGGCACAAGAGGTGCATGAATCATGGACAAGGTATCACCTTAAACGGGAAAGAATCAAACTTTATAAAGTGTTAATGACCTTAATTGCTCACAGGAAATGGTAAAACTACTCCTCTCCTCAGTCCACAAGGGTGCCCCTAGTGGCCGAGCTGCCAAACTACATATCCTACTACATCTTCAGAACAAATATAAAGTTTAAGTTATTTAAGATTCACGGCTTTTGAGACAACATTCAGGGCTTGAGCCCCAGAGGCCACCCAAAATTCATATTCTCATGCATCAGCAGGGGGGGTGGCTCCTGCAGCCCAAGTCATGTCCCTGGTGTTGTTATTTTCAGTATTACAAAACAGTAAAATTGGTTTATCACCATGTCTAACTGTTCCACTGCAACTCTGCACTAACCGCAGACACACTGAATATATGTTTGTATATAGCCTAATATGTCACTTAGAAAATAAGCAAATGTCAATATTTCAATGTAAATGTAATTAAAACAGAACTGTGAATCCGGACAGAAATTTAATTGTTTAATTTTAGCATTTGTTGTAATTATGTCTTTTTTGTTCAGCAGATCTTCATTTATTTCAAGAATGTTAAACACAATTATGTGATATAGCTGCCATAAATGGGGAAAAAAATATATCGAGTGGAGCACAAGCACTTAACTGGCAGATGTTTGAATTCTATTTTCTGTTTCTGAATGTTCACAACGCTTGGCTTCACCTCTGTTCTCATGATCTAATGTTTCTCCTGTTGTGATGAGCTGTTTATTTTTTATTCCACATTATTTTAATTTCAGGTGTTGCCTTCTCAGTACTTTTTCAGTCATATCCCTATTTCTATTTTGTGCTGTGTGTCCCTGTAGTGATGCGGGGGCCAGTGACTCTGAGGATCCCCAGGTCTATGAGTCCATGTGTAACATCCAGGCCCAGGCTGGTTCAGCAGAGACAGCACAGGCCTCTGATCTGGGTAACATGCACACCTGATGACATTAATTCAGTTCAATTTTTATTGCATCCATTACATCGTATTGCCCTGGGAACTTTTACCACCAAATGGACCATTCTATTTTTTTGATGTTCAAATGTAAAAATGCTTGTGACTTGTAGCTAGAATAACTTTTCTTGTCATACTTCTACACAGGGTCAGATGAAAAGATCAGCCTTGTTTTATTATGTCTCTGTCTATAAAAAGTGAAAAAAATGCATTTCCCAACATGTCCATGGCTTTTTTACACATAGTTACATGTTGCAATGCTTCCATTCAAGCCACATTTTTACCAGTACAGCACAAGTTCTGGTTTGAACCAAAAAATAGCAAGACGTGAAGTAGCAAATGAGACAACTTTAACTTGGTGAAGAAGCAGCAAAACATCCTTTTATTCATCATCGACTCTTCTGATGGTATCTTTATTTGTTATGCTTTTACACAGAAATCATCATTCTGGTAAACTTGACAGCATGTGCTCCATCCACAATGTCTGCAGGAAATGAAAGTGTTTTAGACTCTAGATGAGCTTGTTTATTTGCATATAGAGCAGGGAAATGACATCTGATCACAAGTGATCATTGGCGGTTGACTGTTCATTGATGCTATGCTACCCTTTTTCGTTTCCTCACAAAGACAAAACAAGCACTGTTCCGATGGCATATGATGTACATGCTCCTCTTATGCTCAATAAAATATACTTTGAAACAAGTGATCAGTGGAGACACATTCTAATACCAGCTGCGAAAAATGCATGTTAACACCTTGTCTACTAACTTTTCATCACCAGCACTCATGTAATACTAACAGTAACAACCTGAGAATGCAGAGGATGGACACTAACAACAAATATCATGAAAATAACATCTGCTGTAGTGTGAGTGTAACATGTACTTTGTGTTTTTTATTCAGACCCCCCACAGTACTCAGCAGTGTCCCAGGAGAGACAGGAGGACCCGAGCCAAATAGACGTTTACGAGTATGACTGTCCCAAACCTGTGGTCCCTCCAGCTCCCACCAGGAGGACTCTGTCAGACATTACCCACTCTCCGGCAGCCTTCAGCACCCTCACCATGGATGGAACAGTAGAGGCCTGTATGTCTGACAGCTAGTGTTGTAGTCAAGACCACCTAAACTGAGACCGAGACAAGACAAACACAAGACTAGATACATAGCAAGGGCACTATGGCAAACAAGATTTTCAAATAGTTACACACACAAGATTACGCACAAAAATCTGATTTATATGGCATAATATGACCAAACCAGTTAATTTTCTTGCTGTAACACTGAAATAACAATAATCTTTAAGGTAATTTAATTTTCAGAGAAAGAGGGAAGATGTGTAATTTTAGTATCTAACAGTGGGTTAGTGTGATAAAGCTTGAGTGATTGAGCCACAGAGAGACAACAGTCAAAACACATAAGCACTAGGATTAGACTGGGTAAAATGTTATATATTTGATATGCAATCTGTGTATTTGAACTTAAAGACAAAGTATGTAACATTTTCTCGCTTGTGTTTGTAAACCGAAGAGTTCCAATCTGGCCTCTCTTCTCTGCTCCGCCAACGAAGAAGAGAGAGAGTGGCGGTTGAGCAAGCATGAAACTGCATTAAGAGAGAAGAATGTCCGATAGCAAGAAAAAAAGCTGTGAAATAAAAAAAAAAAAACGATATTTCCAGATTCTGTCACAGTGGTTGTATTGTAAAAACACAAATAAACATACCCATACCTTTGCAAAACTCTACGGGAATGTTCTAGAGGCAACATAGAGCACACACTTCCTCATCTTTACTGTGGGTGTGTCCCCAACAGGTGTGTTACAACAACAGTGTTTCCCCTACCATTATATTAGAGGGGCAGCCCACCCCCCTTGAAGGTCAAGTTAATTTTATTTAATTTTATTTTCTATATAGCGCCAGATCACAACAGAAGTCATTTAAGAATACCTTTCCTATAGAACAGGTCTATACCTTGTTCTTTTATTAAACAAACTAAAGAGCCTTATATTACTCATCTTATCTACACAATGGCATGTCATTTCTATCTGCACATGGTCACGCGTTTACAATTCTCTTCTGCTCTCTGTGTCGTGCACGGCCCTGTGCAGACAGTACTCTGACAGTACTGTAACTGAGAAAGAGGAGAGAACCATGTAACCGGAGTCGCTTCGTCTTCGCATTGCTCCACCCGTACATACTGTGACATGCTGTTAGTGTAAATACACTGGCCAAAGGTGCATGCCCAGAAACATCCCGAAGATGGCAAAAACGTAGGAAAGGAGGAAAACAGAAAATACAGGCTGGGGGGCAGGGTCTCTGCAGGTAAATACACCACACATTGACAGAGAACCAGAAGTAATGATTGAGAAGGATTCGTATTATATGAGTCTATGTACTGTTTTCAGGAAAAAGTTACATACTTTGTCTTTAATTAGCACTCTTAAAGTGTAACTGTGCATTACTGTGCTTCCACTTTCTGCTGTTATATCTCTCAGCCAGGTGAGGGAGCGTGTAGTAGGGTTGGGCAATATGGGCCTTTCTTTTTTTTTTTTTAGGATGATGGACGATTCGCAATTTTAATCGATTTTTTTTCATGACTCAAAAACAGTTTTATTAAAACTATATGCTGCGTATGTGCAATATAAACACACAATGATAACAAGAAAGCAGCATTTACAAGGATTGCCAATGTGGATTATTTGTAAAAAAAAAATATATTTTAACCCTTTAACATTTACCCTTTTACAGTATTTTACAGAGAACTTTACATTGTTGTTATGTATAGTAAATCAGTTCATTGTGAATCTTTAGAGTCTGTCAGCACTGAGTATTCATTTGTCCACTTTAACCTGCATGCCATTGCCTGTAACATTTTCTGCTGCTGTAAAGTCACGGCAATGGACTCCCTAAAAGGAGTCCGTACCTGAATGGATTTGTTCTCTTGAATCTCTTGTGCTGTGCCTGCGTGGCTAAATCAACTGTGCATGTTATTTATGACTTTAAATGGTATTGTAGCATCTGTGCATCAGGAAGACCCAGTCATTGTATCAGCAAGTTACAGACATTAGCTATAAACTGTTAACATAAATTTTGCTATGTTAAGTTGTCTCTGTTGTCTTGTACCCTGCTTCGGGGTCCTGCATCAACCTGTTGGGGTTTATTCTGCTTACTGGTAATTACCGGTTCGTTGTACATGATCATTTGACTAATGGTTACTCTTAGTCATTACTCATGTTAATAACTGTATGTGGGACAACGACTGATGAACTATGAGCTAAGCAGTCAAAAACTGTTCTTCTCCACTGGTATGTGATGGACATGAGCTAGATGTTTTGACAGATTGATCATGGTCGAATATGCAAGAGTTGTTGCACTTGTGTGAATGAGTGAAGTGTACACTTGTGTGTGTACACTTGCTGCATAGTGCTGCAGAACCAGAGAGAGATCTCTGCTCTGGATTGAGAACAGCAAAAATGCATCATAGATGAATGTCTTAATCAGAAATCGTGGTAGAGGAAAAAAATGTGCAAGGCAACTTTTATGTAGCAATAATAATATATAGCAATCTATAGGAATTCATATAAATTCCTACTTATCTAGTGATAAGAAAACCGATAACGCTGACGCCAATGATACTCTGATCTTTAACAAGTCAGCTCCAGGGCCCATTTAATACAGAGTTTCAGTACTAAACCCTAAGATGGACTGTAAGAGTCCTGTGCTAACTCTTTACTAAGAGTCTCTGTGTGTGTTTCAGCTCTGTTTGCAGCAAGTGTCGACCCTGAACGCCCTCCCAAACCTCTACCACGACGGGCCAACTCAGACCGACGACCTCACCCTTTAAACCGGGAGTCTCCTGCTGCGCTGCCAAGCCTTCCAGGTCCTTTGTCCTCTCTTCCTTTGCCTCCTCCTCCAGCCCCTGGGTGCCTGGCCCTAAATGGTGAAATCGAGTGCCTGTTGTCTCAGGGCTACTCCATCCAGGACATCCAGAAGGCCCTGATGATTGCCCAGAACAACCTGGAGACAGCCAAGAACATCCTGCGCGAGTTTGTCTCCATTCCGTCCACAGCACACATCGCTACATAACTGCTCCTTGACAGCCACTTTGTGTTATTTGTGTCCACTCTGTGCCATTAGCATTTACTGAGCTCTGTGCTGCAGGGCTACAGAAGGCTTCATTCTGAGGAGCAAGACTGCGCTCATGTCATTTCAGAATAACAGAATAACAGCATCAACATGAGATCTCATCATCCTGTGTGGTGGAAGAAGCAGCTGAGTCTTAGAGGCTGCTCCGATATGGGTATTTGCTTTGCTGAGACTTAGATCAGTCAGTGAGTTACTCCTGTCATGATATACAGTGCTCAACAAATTTATTAGACCACCTCCCAATGTGAGGTTTATGCCACAACTGCCCTAAATTAACAGCATTGGTAATTACCGAAATCATTTTTTATGTTTCTGTAATGATTAATACATCAGTATGTAGATGCTCTTTAACTGAAATGATATTTTATTTTTAATGCTAAAATAGAATTCTTATTGTTATCTATGAATTTTCAAATTTACTGTTTTACAAAAACAGAAAAAAACACATTATTATTTCTTGATTTAGATTTCAAATGATAGTTATTTACTTGCATTCCTGAACAGAAAAAAATAGTTGTAGTGGTTGGATGTTATGCTTGATTCATTTCTGACTTATCAGAGAATCCCAGTGAGCCGGCTCAAATTTGGGTATAAAAAGGTGAGTTCAGTTTGAAATTCTTCATTCCTGTCCAAAATGGTAAAATAGTGAGAGCTCACTGAAAATGAAAAAAAATCGCATTAAAGCACTTGATGATGCTGATATGTTTTCTCATTTTTGTGACAGGTGGTCTAATACATTTGTTAAGCACTGTATATGAAGGCAGCTTAGCTTAACATAAAGATTGGAAACATGCCCAAACAGCTAGCCTGGCTCTGTCCAAAGGGAACAAATCCACCTTCCAACACCACTCACTCAATGATAACCATGTTCCACCTCTAATTTGTAGAAAAACAACACTTTTACTTTTCCACAGTCATGCCACACTTTCTTAACTGGGAGCAGTGACTTTCCGGAGCCTCTGCTGGTTGCCTGGCAACAATTGAGAAAATTCCTCCCAGTTTTCAGTTAATGTAAGTGGCTACTGGGTGTAAATTCATATCAGGGCTGGGCAAACACAAAGTCCTATTTCAATATATTACAACTGAATGGCGATATACAAATGTATATCTTAATCTATATATTTTCTGAAGAGGGTTAAATCTTCAAGTGTAAGCCAAAGCTATAAAAGATACACAAAAACAATGAGTGACATGACACGACTCCTGCAGGTTAACTTGGACTAACCAAACACTTCACTATAAGTAGACTTAAAGTCCATGTAAACATTAATAAATATGTGCTCTGAGTTTTTCACACAACAGAAAAATGTGTTGTTAACCACCCAGCCCATATTTGAATGACTAGGAAAGTTCCCAAATATCTAAAATTAGGTTTCAGAATCATGGAACATTTAGCAGTATTCTCTGTTCTGAAACACTGAGGGCTTGTAGTCAGGAGACAGGAGTCATGGTCTAGACCAGGGGTGTCCAACTCCGATCCTCCATGTTTTAGATGTTTCCCTCTTCAACACACCTGATTCACATGATCAGGATCGTTCTCAGGCTTCTGCAGAGCTTGATGATGAGCTGATCATTTGAAT
>JAPQRN010000007.1:1677948-1724811 GCA_037367275.1 Coranthus polyacanthus
CCCTGCTAACTAGTAAAGTGTCTACCTGCTAAATGTTAACATACGTCTGTGCCCGATAAGAGTAATAGCAATGCGGACCTAATGCAAATGTTACGCCCAGTATTGTAATCATGTAAACGTCACATGAGGGTCTTTGGTGTGAAGAAGGTAGAACTGTCTATCAGGAAACTATACCCTTCAATACACAGAGCAGGAGCAAAGCTGTCAATCAGTCCTGTCAATCAAACACCGCATGGCTGATGTCGTAGGTTTCTGTTACTTAATGATCTTATTAAAAAACACTGTTAGAGGGTCCAGATAAAGCGATATCCTGGGGAGAAATGGAATCATTCAAAAGCCTTTGGAGACTTTATCTAGTGGTCATCAGTGGCATTGTACTTTGAAATCCTCATGAAAGGGCTTGTGGAATGCTATTTACTTGTGCATATTTTTGTGTTTTCCTGTAAAAACAGGAAGCTAGGGAGGCTGTCCTCCTGACCCACCCTGCCCACCAGTCCTCATCAGCTCTGTCGGTGTTTTTATCACCACGGAAGCTAAGCTACTTCCTCAACATGGAGAACAGCCATGAAGGAGCGCACTGAAAAATGTGTGGTGCAATGCGACGAGTTCATACAAAGCCCCCATTCTTCAAAATCTGTGAACTCCAGCCACCTTGTTCATAATCCTTGATTAAGAAGAACGGGGAAAAGATCGCGGGCACTGGCAAAACCAAACACATTGTGAGGACTAGGGATGCACCGATCTATCAGTATTAGCTGATGTTTGACTGTCTGATGATAGGCAAATGTGGACACTAAGGGAAAGTTATTTAAGGTCAAGTTCACTGATGTAGGCTGTAGAGTTAGCCCATTAGAGGTTAGCAACAAAACAACGTGAAAACAGACAAAAAGACATTGATATCGCTGTCAGCTAAAGTGTTATTTTAAACACGGGTATTGGCACAAGCCCAGATTTTCAGGATCGGTGCATCCCTCGTGACGACCCGTACCTGCTAGCTAGCTTGTAGGTCCTCTGCGGTACTTGGTAACTGGCAGAATCTGTAGTCGTGGGCGAGGGACAACAAAATTGAAGAAAGCGTTTCATTTGACTGAAAATTAGCATGCGTCCCTGAGTACGGGATGAGTCATCAGATAATGCCGGACGAGCCAGATAACGGTGTATAGGTGGCACATAGTGCAAGACATATATAAAAACACTTGAACATTGAATTTGATTTGATGGGGACTTAAAGATATTTCAGCATGGGCTTCAGCCTGCAACTATAGGACACAGCAAAGAGTTTCAACATTCTTTTTCTTTTATTAATGTGCAAGTTACCATCAGCTGATGAGTTCCTGAGTATGCCCTTAAGATTGGTACAGGGTCTAATGTTGTGTACTAGTGCCTTATGTCACCTCATACAGTGACACTTCAAATAGAGATGTACCACGTTCTCCTATGTCACAGGTCTGTTTATAGACGAGGGAAGTCGAGGCCAAGCACTGCTAATCCCATGATCAAGCAGTGAGTTTGTACATTTGACTACTTTAGCAGCTCACCTGAAGGAACGCTTAAAAAAAACTTGACCTATTTTTTCTTTTATAAGCTTTGCTCTGCTCATAGAGCTGTCAGTGACGTGGACATGGCTTGTATCTTAACTTACCACCAAAATATCCAAAACATTTGCTCTGTGGACGGCTCAGGCTTTTGATTCAGATTCAGTCTTTGGTGCTTCACTAAGCCCCTCCCAGAACGGCCCATGCCCAGTCCTGTGTTAGCAACCGTAACCAGGCACAGGAAGCTTAACAAGTTTTCAGAACACGGTAAAATGCCGAAGTATAGAATCTGCAAGTCTGACAACAGATATCCTCAAAGTTTGAAGGGGGATGTCATGTTTTTTTGCTTTTCTGAAGCCAAAAACTTACGAGGAGAGATGTCAGATTTTAAACAGTGGGGAAGAGCTCACTGACTGGAGGTTCCTTATTAACCATGGCCACATGTAAATGGACGATCAATCAGCATTATTTGAAGGCTGAACAGTCTGACCTGCATTTTTTTTTGTTATTTTGACCAGTTTCTGTTTTCAGTTTCTGCAAATAAATGTCTCTAAATGACATTATTTCTATTTGAAATTTGTGGTAAATGTTTTTAGTTGTTTCTTGAATAAATCAAAAACAGGCCTATAAATACAGCTATAGTAAATTCAGTGGTCTCTTATTTTTTTTTCCACAGCTGTGTATCAAGTATTCCAAGGGAAATAATAGTAAATATCAAAGAGAAGTAGACAAAAAAGGTCAAATCATAAGCTTTGGCTAAAAGTAGCAGGCTGAGCACACAGTTGAACCCATGCTTGTGTTTTTTTATGTGATTTGCAGTATTTCAAATTGTATACAACTACCCAACTTAAAGCAGAGCTAGAACACTTTTTAGCATCTTACCTTGGAGCAAACGAACAAGGTTTCGTTAATCAAATTAACGCTGTAAGTATGGATGTGTTCTCCGTGATTTTTCAGAAGTGTTGTCACATTAATTTGCTGTTATTTCCTCTGGAATATCTTTAACTGACACAGTTGAAAACGCCATAGAGTGACATGCCAGGGGTGACAGCTTGACTTGGTGATGGTTCACTTCAGTCAGAACTCGTATTATTGCTTCACAAAAGTTTGCAAATGTGTTGGCTCAGTCGCTTGTTATCTATATGTTGATGTGTCTGTTTCTTTCTCAGGCTGGTGTCCTCCATCCATGCAGTCATGGCCACTGCAGCAGGAGTTATTGTTGTGTCCTCGTGCCGGGGCAACGTCATCAGTGACAGGTAATCCCCTTCAGGAAGCACCGTTAACATGTTTATCTCAGTCTCACAGGACACACCAGAGGGTTTGGTTGTGAATATAGTATTGACAACGTCTATGTGTATGTAAGAGATGAAATTAGATTTTCTTACGGTTAAGACGGAAGTAAGCGGAAGCTCACGGTTAGCGTTATATTAACTTCTAGTTACGGTATTTGTCATGTAAGTAAAACGCAACCTAAACTACTTCAGTTCAAACATGGCTCAAACATTTTAAAACATGTCACAGAAAGATGAAATACTCTATGTAGAAAGTGAATTCTCAGTGCTCAAAATTACAACCGTACATGTGTTCAACTTAGATTTCAGTGACCACAGTGAAAATTTCCACTTGAGCAGATGATTGTGAAAACATCCTGACAGTGTTGACTCTGTGCCGACAGGACTCTGCACAGTGAAGTAATAAAAAGCAAAAACTCATTTTGGAGCAGAGGAGGACGTTAAATATGCAACTCCTGCCTGCTGCTCATTATTTATTCACCGCTGTTCCGAGATTTTACCTGGTTAAAACTCGAGACTTGAACGTTGACTTAAGTATCACTTAAGTCAAATCTTTAGTCTCAAGCAAGTCAAGACTCCGTGCGGTGGAGTCCAAGTCTGGTTTCATGTCCTCACTGTTGTGACTGAAGACTTCCACCGTACACAAGTCTTTCCAACATCACTGCCAGCAACTTCATTCCCCGGTAAACTATGGCTGCTCCTCCTCCCTTTTTTTAAAGTCGTGGAGGTCAGTCTATAACAAATAAATTTAGCCAGAGTTTAAAAAAGCTCTGCTGTAATAAACTGACCTGCTCTCTCTCCTTATATTTCAAGTTATGGCCATTAGGCCTGTTACAATTATTACATAATCACCGTATTGCAATTATTTGAGCTAACCCTAATTATTTTGCGCAATCGTCGCCATCCACCTTTATAGAAACAGTCGAGTGAAAGTAAAAGAAATAACACATTTTTTCATTATTTTCCATATTTCTTTCCACCATTTCACTGGTGTTTTTATGTAAATTGTACGTATAATTAAACTATTATTAGGCCTATGTCTACAGTGATGGCATAAAGTTAACTTAAATCGACACATTTTTAATAGTGTTCAGTTCAGTGTCTCATTTATTCTTATTAAATTGTATATTATGAGTTGCATAAAAACATGATATTGGCATTATATATATCGGCAATCAGCTGCCCTGCTTTCTAAATCATATGCATCAGCCATCGAAAAAGTCATATCAGCCCACTGCCACTGGCTAATAAAACAGGATGCAAAAACCAGGGTGCTCACTGTAATGTTTTATGATGAACCTGTGCTAAAAATATATGAGAAGCAGGGGACGGTTCCACCGAGCTCACGGTGCTCATTAAAGCTTCTACGACAAAATACATTTTAAAATCAATCAGTGGCACAGAATCAACAAAACATGCTCCTTCCCCTTGATGGTAGTATTTATGACTCACTTTTGGTGGTCTGTTCACACCTGACATAGGGATGTATCTCCAGTGATCTTTTGTGATTGGATCTCGCTACCCTGAACTGTGTGTACGTAAACAAATACATCTAGAGCCTAAAACTAGCTAAGCAGGCTTTCATCCCCTGCAGGTATCCTGGATGTAGCACAAAGCTGTTTAACAGGCTGTTTTGTAAAGTAAGAGTAAATACATCATGATAAGGACACTGTGAGAAGAATGAATCGTGAAAACATGTTTTGCTTCTTTTTTATCGTTACTAGATAAAAACCATTTCAGTGCTCGAGGGCTACCAGTAACTTTTAAGGTGGAATTGTCGTGTGATCCTCTAATCAATACACCTTTGATAGAGCGTACATTGAGCAGGAGTAGTTTAAATGGAGATGTAACAGGTTCACTCTGAACAGTTTGTGTTCGTGTGACAGAGAGTTAAACAACACTACACTTTGTTTCCTGTGACATTCACAGGTTCATCGTCTGCTTCACATTAACTCTGCAGTCCTGAAAACAGCTGTCCGTCACTAAAAAAAAAATCAAAGCTAAACCCAGCGAAAACCACCGTGCACATCAAGTAGAAAGTCCGGTCCTAGATCACGTATGCGGCACGTACTCGACACTGAATGATGAGATAAACAGGAGCCACCGGAGCTCACCTGTCCCATGTAAACTAGTATGTAAACTATATTTAAACTGTAAAGCGATAATAATTTTACATCTGTTGCGATAATTATCAAAATGGACTGATTATTATTATTATGAAAATGATTTATGGTGAGAACATTTTTGGCCGTATCGCCCAGCTCTAGAGGAATCCAGGATTCTATGTGTAGGTACAGGCGGATGGTTCTGGGTTAATGGAGCCCTGAACATCTTGGAAGAAAGACAGTTGAACCCTTGGGAAATGTGGATGCTAGAAAGTTTGAAGGTGTTGAAATATACTTGTACTCCACTTCTACTGGTATTGTATGAGACTGAAGATGCAGTTCAGGAGTTCCTTAATATTAAAGCAACTACTGTGTTCTGAGCCCCCCCATGACAATAAATGCATTCCCTCTCATCGTCAGTTAGCCCCAACAGCTTGCCTCCATGTCTTGCTTTCAGATCAGCCGCCTCACAGGAACTCAGTGTTAGCATAGCATTAGCATCGCCGTGCAGTTGAGGAAAGTGTGGCACAAAGCTAATGCTGGCCTATTAATCCTACTGAGTCAGCGGTCAGACCTGGGCAGGCCCCGTTTCAAGCTGCTAATCTGCCCCCTCCCCCCTCCCTCTCCGCCTTCCCCTCCCCCCCCTGCCCCATCCCTTCACCCCCGCAGCTTAACGCTCCGTCACAACGCTGCTCAGTTGTGCTGCCCTGTGACGTGCATGCGGCCTGAGGCTTATCAGACACATGCTCCCGAGTCAGACCCATGAATACACTAATACTCCATCACAATCTGTCACTTCATTTAGCCTCCGTGGCCTCGTTTGCTGTAACCCTCGCAATGTTGTGGAAAAATGCACAGTAGTGTTTGCTGAATAGCACAAACGCCCTGCAAAGCTGGACCCTAAAGTGCAAACATAAGCAGGTTAAGAAGGTTAGGTTACAACATAATGTCCTGACCAATATTGTCACTTTATCACACAATTTCTATTTATGTCAGGAAAAATATAGACTGATGTTTTTACGTGAAGTTTTGTATTGGCAGGGCTGTACTTTTAGTGGTTCCTTGAGTTCAGATTCACGTGTTTTTAAAATATATCCTACATTGGGATTTCACGTTTTAAGGTAAAACAGTGTGGTCATGTGAGCAGCAGTGTGCACATCTTCTTTATTCATTCATTCATTAAGAGAAGCTTTAGAGAGATCAGAGTTGCAAACTTTGTCTCTTCTTTTAAATCACTTTTAAAAGCGCACTTTTTAAAAAATCGCTTATGCTCGATTTATGTATGTTTTATGATACTACATTTTATTTTATTCTCATACCCAAACAACAGAATAGGTCAATCCCTCTCAAAGCGACATACATGCCCTAAATTTGGGGACACAAAACACCAATGATGGCGTTAAAAAGGCCGATGTTACACTTCATTTCATGCAGTTATCCAAACAACCGCAAGACGAGGCCAAAATCGTGTTTCATGAGGTCACAGTGACCTTGACCTTTGGCCACCAAAAATTTCTCAGTTCATCCTTGCATTCAAGTGAACATTTGTGCCATTTGGCAACATTCTGTCAAGCCTATCCAGAGCCTAAGCCTATCCCTACGTTTTAAACATAATGGGACCAACTCATGGACACATGAATGGACGCATCTAGAAACAAAACTCGAAACTGAAATAAAAGGCTTTTTTCTCACAGCCAAAAAGGGATGCAAGAATTTAAAAAATGGATTGATTTGCATGTTGTGTTTTGTAGAACAAAAAATATATATAGTCACCAAAGTACAGGAACAAAAAAAGTCCTGTTTTTCCATATTGTCCGACTGGACGTGGACCTTTAGAAGTCAGTTGACAAGTCATTGCAGCTCCTCCTCCATGTGTCCAGTTGTTAGTTCGGACCAGTCGGTAGCTCTGTATCACTTTTTTGTAGCGCCATTGGAGAAGATTTCAGCTTAGGGTAGCAGCTGTGTGTTACTTTTTATCTGAGGTGGGAAAGTAATTTACAGTTTCCCACTTTGTCCTTGTCCTTGTAGACTCCCTTTATGTCAAAGTAAAACATTGTTGCTATCACAGTATGAATTCTATCTGTGCTGTATGAGTGTCTAGATTCTTTTTGTTGACTGGAATGGACTCATTTCTGCCACCTGTGGCCAGTGAGAAACATCCCATCCAGTTTTCAGCCCTCAGGCAGTATGTCCATTAAAAAAAAGATGATGTGAATACTCATTTGGATAAGCAGCACAACAATGAAATCTCTGCTTTATCTGAAGAGGATCAAGTGGTATTTATTTTTTTCATTTTCAGGAGTAAAGGGCAATTCATTGGAGCCGCAGTTGTGTGACCACGAAGGTCTGCTTAAGTTTGCATAAAGTAAATGTCATCATGTTTGCTGTGGTCTGTGCAGACATCTGCACACAACCCAACATTTGACTATAGGGACTGAACACACTACAAACACACAGACTACACATGCTGTAGAAATGCAAACTGGATGCTTGGTTTGTGTGCAAGTGCCATATTCCCCATCCTTGATCTCTTCTTTTTAGGCGTTGTTTTTGTGTGTTTTTTAAGGAGTTTTTTGGGGTAAGTTTATTTGATGGGTAGACTGTATAAAAATGACGTTCTTCCAGACAGTAGATTAGGAGGAGATTACAGGACACAGGGTTTGTGTGTTAAACAATGAATGTGAACAGGATGACATTGAATTTATTGCATGTTTGTAATAATATGTTGTGTTATCATTAGTGATATGTGGAACAGAGATGAGCTGGTCTCTCAAAAACAATTTCCCAGAAATACAGTAATGAAGTGCCATCTCAAATTGTTTTGGAAGAAGGTATGTACAGTTTCTGAAAAAATGCTAATAAATAAAACAACATGTATCGGAGCAACTAAAAATCAACTCCGGGCACATAGATTTCTGATCCACTAGCTTGAAGTAAATTTTTTCTTGCCTGTACTAATTGTTTTATTTAGGGATTGTACTGATCTATTGGCCGGAGATGGTATTTGCTGCCTTTTTGACTGCCATCTCCAAATAAGATGACATTAACTTGTTGTTACATGAGCTCCCGTTTTGACGACAGCTCAGCCACAGCATCTGAATCCTCTGTACTCAATTCAGTTCTGTTTCAGTAGTTCAGTATGCTTCCAAGTAGTTAAATTTTCTTTCCTGAATCGCCAGTGTGCTCAACTGTATGTGTTCATGATGGTAACAGTTGTTCATTTAAGTCAAGTTCATTGATGCAAACTGTTTAGCCTGCTTAAAGTTTAGACTGCTAGCAGTTAGTGCTCCACAGTAAGTGACAAAACAACATGAAAACAACATAAGCAAAAAAAAAAGCATTGGTAATTGGCCAAGTTGTAATTTTAACCATTGGTATCAGCCCAGATTTTCAGGATTGGTGCATCCCTGGTTTTATTTATTTAGAGTTTTTGGAACCTTGACGTACAGTACCTCTTTGAGAAACAACCCCGTTTTATCCACCTTGCTCTCAAACTTGCAGCAAACTGTGAAATACATTTTTTCCCACATCTTCTAATGCCACCCACCTGCATTCCTTTTCCCAGATAATTGAAGATAATTATGAGCTTGAGCTCAACAGTGTTTTTACCCACCGCCATTTTCTTGTAAGTGCTCAATATTACTCACGGTCAACTCTGCACAGAGATGTGAAGGAAGGATGAAAGTTCAGTCCTCCGCTCTTTTTTTTAACCACTTACCGGATCAGTCAAGTGAGTCTCTTGACTTCCTAGCCCAATGTGGCATTTTACTTGCCCCAGACAATTGAGTAGTCCTTATTGTTGACCCTGCAGAGGACGGACAGTGTGTGTTGCCATGTATGTAAAATTTAATGGGACAGATTGGGTTGCCAAATTTGTAAAGGAAATACTTGTAAAATCAACTCTTACAACGCATTGTCTTTAAACAACGAAATACACACAGTACAAGAGCCTAGTGTACGCTTCATTCCACCCCGTTTGTTGTCTTTTACTGCTCCTCATCTCCATCCTCTGACCTTAAGAGCTGACGAACCCACGTGAGAGGTCAGAGGTCAGTGGCTCAGCTCTGCCCTGCAGCTCTACTCCAGTCTGTTCACATAATTAACCATCTCAGTAATCACTGCTCATTAGAGTGCTGCAGCCATCCAAGCTGTTTATTATACTGTACTCACATAACCTGGCCTTAAAGCCTCTGTGTGCTGATGTGAGAGAGGGAAGTTATTTAGGTTAAAGAGGATGCATGTAGTTCATTCAGTAATGATGGTAATAAAGCTAACCTAGATGATGAATGTCACCTGTGTTTTCTTCTTCAGACACTGGCTGGCCACCTATTTTGTCGTCTGGTACGGCGTTCCGTACATGACGTACGACATCTTCGCCATGTACCTCAGCCACTACTACCGCTTCCGGGTCAAAGGGCACGAGGAGTATAAACAGCACTCACTGAGGACCGTGAACTCCTTTGTCCGCAAAGAGTTCCTGCTGGTGCTGCATCACATCGCCCTGCTCACTATCCTGCTGCCTGTCACACTGGTGAGGAGGGGAGGGGGCGGGTTAATGAGAACAAACAAGGTGGAGGTTAAGTACATTTAATGACAAACAAGGGAATCATTCATTTAATTGAAAAGTGAGCTGGTTTGCATGGTTAGCTCACTGGACTTATTTTGTGTCACATGAATAACGTTACAATGGCGGATGAAGTTTCTAAACAGGTTTCGATGTTTCAAATCCGGCATTATGTCACACATTAAGCAGGTTTTAGAATGAATATTTTCCAGATAGGTGTCCTGCTGTAATCTTTGTAACTGAGGTTGTTCTTTTTGGGGCTAAAGCACATACAGATGGTTTGTTAAGTTTCCATTTCAAACAAAGAATGAGAAAAAGAAGTTAATTATGTGTTCTCCTAATGCAGTTTGCTTATGGAGCCCCCATAGCCCCCAGTTGAATTAGGGGCCTGTCTTATAAGCCAGAATGAGATAAATTAGTTTACAACAAACTACAAATTTACAAAACTATTCTAGTAAAGCCCCCGAATAAAAGTAGTGAACACAAACTGTGTATATAAGGTTCACTTTAACATCTGTGTGGACTTGTAGCCAACACTGGAGGGTTTAATGCTGGGTGGATGGTTCGTTAGGTCTGTTGCTATACACCGCTAAAACACCTCAGCAACAGTGATTATGGCACGTTTGGCATCTTTTAACATCCACCCCTTTCATGGAACCCTAACCTTAGGTGAAAGTCCATGGAACTTCCCTTTAGGGTTAGAGTTATAACAGAAGAAGTGTAAGGTTAAAATGCATGGATTAGACCTCTTCAGATTTCTGTGTTTAACATTTGGCTAAAACACAACCTAAACTACATCAGTTCAAACGTGGCTCATATGTAACGCTAACCCTAACCCTTACATGTGCCTCTGGTGGCCTGGTGAATGTTCAGAGGTTTTAAACTCCCATCAGCTACCTGTTGGATGGTATCACTATTGGAAGGGGCTTCTTAAAACAATCACACATTCACAGCCATTTCATGCAGTATTTGGTCTACTGTGTGGAAGTGAGTTTTGACTTCATGATTTGAAGGTTCTTGTTTTTCTTACATCCATCCACATGTCGATCCATTCTCCAAACTTAGTCAGTTTCAGGGTCACGGTTGCTGTTGGTCTAGATGCTCAACCCATGTCAATTGGCTCCTCTCAGTGTAGTGGAGCAGTAGGTCTACTCTGGATTTCCAAACTTTGGACAATTGTGTCCTTGTTCTTCTCATTCAAAATTCATAACCATAGCTGGAGGATGTAGGGATGTAGACCAATGGATAAATGATCACTGTGGAAATTAAACATCATCTTATGTGTTTAAAATGTCTAAAGCTATGTGAAAATATTCTTTGCTGTCATTGGTTTCATGTGTCCAGAGCAGTAGCGAGGATGTAAACACAGATCTTGATTCATTCTCCAACTGGCTTCCAGAAACTGTTGATGTTGTTAATATGCAAACCAGTTTGCAAAGCTCACCAGACTACGGGTGCCATTTTGGCTTGTGGTTAAGGTTGGGCTGAGGTCGAGTCACATTCCCACCACAAACAAAGTTTGTGACCAAATTCTAATACTTAAAAAGTAAACTGGTGGTCAAACTCTAAACATATTGTCAGGTTTATTCAGTACATTTGACTTTCTTTGGTTCAAAAGCACAAAAACAGAAGCGTTTAGTCTGTTGAGTCCAGAACACTACCAATTATTGATTACTTGCTTTGAACAACCAGCAATAGGTAATTCTTTTACGTCCTTGTATTGTGAGTGTGGCAAGGGGGAAGGTGGAGTTAAGAATAGACGGGAAGGAAAAAAGAAAGGTGGCCATTGTTTCTTACTAAGCAGTTACAGGAAATTTAAAGAAAAATTGAGTTTAGGCAAATCACAACGTGCATGAAAGCATCAAAGGCTAGAAACAGATTTGAATGAATGAATATGAGGTCACTCAGAAAGAAGGGGAGGTAAGGAAATGGGTAACAAAAGAGAAAGTGGACCATTTGAGTCTTGATGTTTTTTTCTAATTATTCAATTTTTGTTCCCTCTAAAATTGACTTATTTAGGAGCTTTCTGCACACCACAATCAACCTGCCAAATGCTCTACTTGTCCCATAGAGTTTACTGAAGCATGCACCCATAGTGAATGTCTTTATAGTACCCCAGGTTAGCAAGCCAGGTGCACTGGTAACCCGGCCTTTTGTTTGCAGTGGCATTATGAGATCACATTACCCTACATTATTCAGCTCCAGCTGCAGTCATCCTCGCTCTCTGTAAACTCACCACCCCTCTCTTTGTTCCTCCTCTTGTTCCCTCACTCATCAGCTTTATACCACTCCTGCTCGCGTTGGTAACACATGATCTGCTTTAGTTATCCCACAAGCTGTAAAAGGACAACAACACAAAGGAGGGAAAAAAACAAAGACCGACATTTTAATGAAAGTTAGTTAAGCTCACTTCACTTTTTCTGATGACCTTTTGAGAAAATGACCCCGGTGAAGTCATCTTCTGAGTAAAAGTGAACAGGGTGGAAAACCTGATCTGGAAAGGGCGGAGTTGTGAGAGAGGGATGATCTTCAAAGATGGTGTTTTGAACTTAAGTCCATATGCAGTGTTATTTGAATGCATTAGATGCTTTTACAGTCAAATATTACAGTTGCTCCTCATGTAGGGTTGGAGTGTAGTTTCAGAAGAGACCTCTGACTACTTCATACTGGCAGTTGAGGATGTTTTCAAGCTTTTATTCTTTCTGGCAGTTGAACCTGTTCGTTTTACCCTTGGAAAAATTATTTTACTTGGGTGTGGACCAAAACAACAGCATCAAGACTGGACAAAAGAAGTGATCTAGATCTGGGCCCAAAGAGTCACTTGTTTGTTTTTTTTTGTCTTGTGGCAGGAATATGATGGGAATGTGAAATCTGAGCCAACTACATGGTGTTTGGGCTAAATGGCTCCAGTATCTTGGTGAGCTGTGCAGTCGGGATGCACATGAATGAAATCAAGAGCAGCCAGAAAAGCCAGTTGGACAGGTGCTAGCAAATTAACAATGATTAAAAAAAACTCCTCAGACCCAGAAGTGGAAAATATGCATGAGGATAAAATGTGGTGGTCTTGGTTTGAGTCAGGTTGTAGTACGTACACTTGGTATGCTGTCACATGCCAGAATTAGTGGTGTTTGTGCATAATGACCAGGACAACAGAAGAGACAGAAGGACTCCCTGACAGGCTAGATAACAACGTGTTAAGCCAAGATCACTGTGAGATTCCATAAATTGGCAGAAAGACATGGGAGCCTACCGGATGGACTCCAACCAAACACAGCTTGTTGTATTTCATGTAGCAAAAGATACATTGAGTTGAAGATATAGACATAGAAGAAGCTAGGTACTTCCCTAAAGGGTTCTTCTAAGTTCCATTCACAGATTGTACTGTATAATAAGAGAAGTGGGGCAGTGACATCTGGACATATACAAGAAGCTTTTGTGTCCATCTTAGTCCATGGTTCCATGTGACTCTACTGTGAATAAATGTTTCTATATGCCTTTGGGTTTTATGAATAGAAGTGAAGCTGGAACTATTCATGGATTTATTTAGTGTGTCAGTAGGTATCATGAGCTCTCATAAGAGGGGGGCAGTACCTCAGAAAAGAAGGTGACCTTAGTTACACGAAACAGTGGCCAGGATCAGCAAAGAGGACTTTTAAGAGGCTTTTGGACTAAACAGTTATGGGGGCTGCCTGGAGTTCCCACTGAGGAAATATCCCAGGAATGACTTTTTTTCTGTTAGCATTGTAACTGCCAATAGGGAACTCTGAAGTTGGCGTTTGGTAAAGCAATGTCACTTCCATACTTTGACCAGTCAAAACCACATTGTTTATTTAATCTTTATTTAACCAGGAAAGACTCATTGAGATTAAAAATCTCTTTTTCAAGAGCATCCTGGGCAAGACCAGCAGCTGAAATTGGAAATAATTGTATGTCCTCCTTTGCGTATAATCTCAATAAAGCCCGGACTTCGCTGTTGGTCAGTTTCTCTGTGTTTTGTTCCATCTTTTGAAGGCTGATGTTAAAAGCTGTTGTTTACAGGGTTAATATAACCAATTTGGACAGGGTTTTAAAAGTGTCAGTTTCTGGTGCTGCATTCAACCAACGTTTACTTCTGGACTTACCACCTTTGTCATGGTTTGTTAAGATTCCTCTTGTGCTGGGGAAATACCTACCCTGAAAGAGGACCCTTGAAAATGCATTCTAAGAACTACTGCACAAATAAAGGGTGGGTACTTCCTCCCAACAGTTACTCAAACTGTTAAAAAGTTCCTCCAGACCGAAAGCCTCTGTAGTTGAAGTTGAGTTTGTGTCATCCCATAGCTCCTAGAACTTCTTGGAGGTAAAGGACCTGTAGAAACAGATTAAAGGTTCCTATAAATAATGAAATTGAAACTGGTAAAGTCCTCACAGTAATACAGTAATAACTGCATTTCTACCAACTGACATTACAAGCATCCCCACCCCCTCATGCGACATGGTGGTGGGATGAGGTGGCCAGGTATTTGGTTAGGCGTGGTGTAACGTTCCCACTCTGTGGTCTCTGTCATTCTTCCACAAGCAGATGGTTAAGGCCACGTCTGGAGCCTCTCATGCTTTATTCATCGTCAGCACACAGAGAGGCAACCAGACAGAGCTTGTCTTTTGTCTGGAGTCTCTTTATCCATCTAGACTGACTCACCTATTCTAGGATGGCCGCTCTAACCACACAGCACTGTGCCGCTGGTCAATATTTGAAAGCTTCATTCATTACTTATGTACAGGACATCACTCCCTCCTCTGCCTCTTCCTTTTTTGTCATTTTGAAGTTAAGTCAGTCTGCAAAATGATTTTAAGCCACAGTGAACAAACCAGAACCACAGTAAACCTGTCTCTTAACGTCTTCAGCTGTTACACATCCACCAAAATCTAATGAGAACCACGATATGGACCTCAAAGTCCACGTTGAACTCCAGTGGACGTACTGATGGTATTCACTTCAGTGTCGATAGAAAAAGACATCTTTGTGAGTGGTGTTTTCCCAAACTTGTTTTCTTGAGATCCACGTTTTTAAAAAAAAATGAGAAACCATTGCATTCTCTATAAATCACGAGAAGAGCGAACATGTGCATAAATGAACATTCCTGACCATATACTGCCATTTCCACTTCACTTCATTAGCTCTCCAGAATTGGTAAAGCAGCCATTTTAATGAGAGATACACATGACACTGTAAATCATAACTTTGTTTTATCCATGTGTTAGTGGAAACATATACATATGTGAAATACTTTAAAATAAGACTAAATAAGTGTGTCTAGGCATAGGCAACAGGCTCTGTTTTCCCTTTCATCAGTAAAACAAACAATGTATGCTAGCTTTTCATACTAGATTCCAGGGTTTTCTCTGCAATTATTAGGCTTAGGTGCAGCACTCAAGCCAGTTTGGGCATCATATTTGGGTATCATATCATATCATATTTTTTGTACAAAGATATGGCAATAATGGTCCAAAATTATGTGAAATTATGTACTTGTTGTCGAAAAGCATAATGTTTCCTTATGGCTACATGTGCCTAAATCTTCTACAAACTTAGTAAAAATGCAGGAATCTGGACA
This sequence comes from Coranthus polyacanthus, assembly GCA_037367275.1. Lineage (NCBI taxonomy): Eukaryota > Metazoa > Chordata > Actinopteri > Kurtiformes > Apogonidae > Coranthus > Coranthus polyacanthus. The sequence continues at coordinate 1,693,039 of JAPQRN010000007.1, forward strand.
GCACCTGAGCCATCTGAAAACCTACGGAAAACCCTGGATTCACTGTAAATTCACCCAAATACAATCCTGGGACCCACTTGTGGATCACGACCCAGTGTTTGGAAATGGATGTCATTGGTCTGTTTTACTGTCAAAACAAGGAAGTCTTTGGAGAGAAGATCAAACCCTGGCTCCTGCCTCATCCCTGCACCGGTGTCCAGTTAATGCTCAAAGTGAGCGTGCATGTGATTGTTGGTACAGTTACAGAAATTGTCCAGTACAAGTTAACCTAATTCCAACACATGTTGGGGAGGGGGATTGTGAAGCTGTCCAATCACTGAAGAGGCCTAAAGCAACAACTAACACAAATACTAAGAATATACGTACTTTGTGTCTCAGTTTGGGGAAACCTAAATGCCTGAGCTGTTGATTCAAATAGTATAAGTTTAACCCTGCTATCAGGAAAAACAAACAATAGCCAACCCCACAGTTAGCAGTGTGGATTTGGAGGCTTTTACGATAACCACAAAATAGATAACCACAACAGAAGTTCTTGAAAACCACAAAGTAGTGTCTGCAAAGTGAAAAGAAAACCAAAAATACCATTAAATATGTATTTGGTTTAGCATGCAGAAATTAAAAGGTAAAGACCTACATAACAGCGTCTTAAATCTAGAAATGGAACTAAGAAACACGCTGCTCAGAGCCTCACACTGTCCTTGTTCTACTGTCGTCCTGTCAGGCTTTTGCTGAAGTTGTCCTTGAATGCCAGCTGTGCTTTTTTTCCATGCTCGTGTTTGTTTGTTCACCCTGTGTGTGCTCTGTTTGTGATCCTCAGTTCTTCAGAAAGGACCAGGGGGATTTCTTCATCGGATGCTTGTTCCTAACGGAGCTCAGCACGCCCTTCGTCTCGCTGGGGAAAATACTGATTCAGGTGAGACGGCACGTAACGCAGGCGCACTCGCCAGACCCCTGAGTGGGAGGTCGCACATCTGTTATTCATTCAGGAGCCTAACATAAGACATCCACGTTGATCGGTTTAGCCTCTAAAGCTGGGTTGCACCATCAGGGATGAATTTTTAAATCCAAACTTTAAAACCAGCTCAAAAGATTACATTTAAACTTCACTTTAAACCTCAATTTTTAATCTAAATTTTAAACTTCCATTCTGTTGCGCCACAGCTTTAAACTCCAGTTGAAAAAATGTTTTCCAGTATTAACTGGACTTGCTAAACTCTGATAAGGCTGGGGTTCGGCGACACAACAACAGTGATAATCATCACAATATCATTTTATGTTGTGTTAAATATCATTATCGTGACGTACGTTTATCTCTTTGTCTTTTGCATTTTTTTACATTGTCAGTTAAAACACTGATATATAAATATATTAATGTTTTGTCGTTTTACTTAATTTGACTCATTTTGACGTAGAACATTTGATCATTATAATTGTTTCTACTTCTAGTTTTCTGGAACGTTCCACTTTTTTTTTTTTGTCATGTAGTTCAGAATTAACCATCTGTTTTCTTCAACTTTAACTCAAGTTGAAAGAAACAATGAAGTTGACGTTGTGATAATTATCAATATTGACTGATAATGATATGATTTGTGACCATACGGCCCAGCCCTAGATTAGACCTAGTCCTAGATTAAATTAAGCCTCGTTGGTGGAGCCCAGCCTAAACGACAGCGACACCTCAGTGGTTCATATGCCCCTGGTAGGGGTCACACTGTGCCCTTTGCTACAGTATAGTTTTTCATTTCAGAGTTTTGGCCTCGTCAGCAGCGATTGTTTTTTTTTTTAATGATATTAAATATTCAGTTCAGTTATGTAAGGGATAATGAAGAGGTCAAAGAGCCACCCAACACAAAAAATTAAAGAACACATTTTTATTTTCCAATGTAATACATTTAGCTGTTTTCAGACTGTCTAGACTTGAAGTTAATGCCCCTTATCTTTAGGCCTGATCACAATTATTAATTAGTTATTAATTCTTCAGCATAATCGTCATGACCACTTCCATTGCAGCTGTGTAAAAACAGCTAAGTGAAACTAACAGAAGTTGTATTTTCATCACTATTTCCACATCATTTTCGGCCATTCGAGGTTTAACTGACTCCTCCTGCTGTGGTTTAATGGAGTCTGAGTAGAGAATTATTGCCACCATTTATTTGAAGCACTTCACTCCTATTGGTGCCTGTCTTTGTCAGTAATTTCTTTATATATGTCATTAATAGGCTTTGTATATTTAAAGTACAGTATGTCATTTCTGCTGCCAGGTGTAGCTCAATCCAAACAATAGTAAAAGACGTGAGTTGTCCCATGTTGTAAATCTTCCGTTCAACAGCCTTAAACACATACACTGCATGATTGAACTCAGATCACTTCACTCAACAGAACAGCTTACAGTTTTATCCACATCAAGTTTAAGGACGATATTTTCGCCGTCATTTCATGCTAGCAAAACACCCGCCAGTGAGGTTAAACATTAAAGTTAACGTAAAGCAGAGGATATGACACCGCTGACAGACCACCAAAACAAGAACCGCTACAGTCAATAACTTGGAGATTTCTCTGAGTTTGGACATTGTTGGAAACATTTGTTATAATGTAATTATAAAGTCAACAAAATATACAACATAGGTGTAGTCGCCTTTGGATCGGTTAATGCACAGGTTCTACATACTGTGCATTTAAGTTGATGGAAAGTCATGTCTGCCCGGTGCAATTTCTTTTTTTAATTTATTTTCCATTGCAAAAACGGTCTATAGTTCTTCATAAGGTGTACTGGATGTATATAAATAAACTATTGTCAGGCTTATAATAGTGGCATGAAGTGAACAGAAAAACACAATTCAGCCATTATTCCAAATGTTCCATCTGTTAGTGACTGAACATTATCTACTCTGACTTTGTTTTCACAGGCAGCTGTAACAATGACAGCATTATGGATGGCTTGTTGTTGATGGACAGTTTGTACTAGTTATGAACAAAATAGCCCACAGCCACAGTGAAGACATACTGTATGTACTCACTGTACTGCATCTGGTTTTTAAAGAGCCCCTCCACTCACAAACATTCACCGTAAGCTTTGGCTTTCACTGACCAGAATAATGTCTGTGCAGAGTTTGACGCTTTGAGGACTTTCTCACATTCGTTTGCAGCAAATATCTAGAGCTTAATAACTTTTAGGAATTAATGATATTTGCACATTTGGAGATGAGGGTGGAGGAGAAGATGTCAAGTTTGAACACTTTTAACAAGGTCCTTTTTTGTGCAAAACATGTTAAACTCTTATGACTAAAAGTATTAAGATTCAATTGGCTAAAATGTGACTTGAACGAATGCACATTTGAGTCAGAGTCCCAGTCAGCTGACTTCCAGAGGATTTAATGACAGCACGTTTTTTTAATGCACCAGCTAAATGCATCACATTTTAGCTGATGCATTCAAACACCCTGTCAATCTTGAGGTCTTTTTTTTTTTTGCTTTTTTTTTTTGTTTGAGCTTTTACGGAGGTTGCAGCAGGACGCTAGGAGAGGTTCATTACTGTCAGATAACATCTGCAGTCCGGAGCCGACGCTGCACACATTGTACGGAGCTGTAGCCGATCGCTGACACTAAATCAGACAAACACAATGTCACAATATTGCTGATTGAAAATGTAATAGGAACGATCCCTTACATAATTAGTCAGTTACACAAAATGGTCGATCTGAGAAGCGTCTGAACTGGTAAAAACTCTTGACAGTTGTAAAATCCTCTAGCATCAGTGTTCGATGGCAGATGAATCCAAAAAGCATCCATCAGCCCTTTTTCTTCTGCAGTTCTTGCTCAGTACAGGTAGAATGCAGAGCAGTGTTTCTCTCTTTCATTTGGCTTGTCACTGTCCAATCAATAATTAAAGGAGGAGGCTCACTCCCACCCTCCAAAAAAAAAAAACACCATTCAGCTGTATAAGAAGCTATAGCACAGTTCACTGGTCCAGGCTATTAACCCATCACTGCACTTATTTGCTTCATTTACAGTGTATTTCACCCGTGCTACAGTGAACACTTTGACGGATGCAGCCTGTTATAAGCGAGAGGCTGCATGTCTTATCTAAGAATAGAGGAGCCGTAGCGGTGTATCCCACTTAAAACAGTGGACGGTGGGATTCCAGATCTTTGCTGACATCTGGTGTCAGCAGAGGAAAAAAAAAAAAAAAAGAAAAAGAGCAGAGCACAGCTCCACTAGCCCTGCCACGCTGCTTCAGATTAGATCAGCACAAAACACAAAGGCTGCGGTCCAATAGTCCAGAAGACTCCCTCCTATATCTCCTTTTCCTAACCACTTTTCCTCGACCTCCATGGACTACATCACAAGGGAAAGGAAAGATGTGAAGGAGAATTCAGAAGCTCTGAGGAAAAGACTTCATTAATGAGGCTGGAATAGAAATTAAAAAAGGAATACATGTTCCCAGTTGACTCATACTTGTCAGTATGAACCCCACTACATGTTGAATTAAAAACCGAACATTTGAATCTGCAAATATTCGTTGTGTTTGTCTTCCTGCTGAAGATCCGGTTTACAGTTCACTGTTTACAATGTGGTTTTATTCAGGCATCTGTGACAGAAGGAGCCTCAAGTTAATGAATGTTATTCCTAATCTGTCAATACAACAATGCTCTGGAAATGAGGTAATACTTAATACAAACAAAGCACCGGTTCTGCTGCAACATTAACCTCACGTAGAGTCGTGTCCATATTAACGTGTTAGACAGTTGTGGCATAAGATGGAAAATGCATGTCCCGTCTGTCACATTGATTGATTGTTTTCACGAACGGCCCAGGTTTTACAGTGTTGCCCCCGCAGTGCATTGTGGGATGTGGCTGTCCCTTTCCTTTAGTACAGGATGGTCTAGTGTATCTTCTGCTAAAGGAGACACTAAAGGTGGCATTGAAGCTTCTTCCCTTAGCATTTAGAGAATAGGAACAGCTCTTATCACGGCTGACACTGACATACTTCCGTGTAATTTCACTCAGTTCGGAGCCTTCCTTAACAACAAGGACTATTTGAACACAACCAAACTCACACCCGTAGTTTTCCTTTAATGTCAAATTGTGACCTGTTCTTTTTCTGCTTTATACAGTATGTTCTATAAAATAAATCATATTGCCGGTGATGTGAAAATTGGCAGATATATTGTTGGGGTTCTTCTACTGTGATACCACTCCTAGCAGCATGCTAATTATGTGGCTAGTTTAAAAAAATACTTCTTTGAGAATACTTAGAGGGTTTGCCCTTGTTATCAGAGGGGCTAGGAGCTCTGTGGATACCGGCATTTCCCACAAATATGTGGAAGACTTAGGCGCACAGGAGGGGTCCAATTTTAATTTTCAATCAAAAAGTACATTTCCACATCATTTTGGATCATCGTTATTGTTAAACAACATCCATAAACCTTAAAAACAACACTTGCTAAAGAGGTCCACTGCAGACCAACTTGATTCTCTCCATATTGATTTTACTTTAATTTGGCTTAGGTGGTGCCCAAAATAGCTTGGGTCCTGCTTCTAAGCCTTATAATGGTGGAGAAAACCCTGGATGTAGGAGCGAACACTTTTAGTGCTGACAAACTCTATAAAGAATCACTACAAACACACTGAAAAACACTCACTAGCCTCCAAGCATAAGTGCTAAAAGCTACCCACTCCGTTTAAAAATACCACCTTTACACTGGTACTTGGGCCATTTTTAATGAAGATTAGGCAGAATGAAAGTTTGACCAGCACTGTTATTTATTTATTTAATGACGCGACCTGAAAAGCAGGTCATATGACACATTAAGATCTTACAATAGAAAAAATCTGTTTGTATTTAACATAGGGTATTTTTCTTTTACACTTTTTGCATTTATTTTGTATTTTCAAATAGGGAAGGACACCTTGTTTTGATAAGTGCTTGTGACATCTCACACACATCTCACACTGAACATTTAGTCCAAAAAATACTGAAAATACTCAGACGTATATCACCATTGTGTCTAAAAGTCCAGAGGGATGATTTTTTTTCCCGTATGAAAGTCCAGTCCTGTAGAGCCCATTCACATGTTTTTGTGCATATTTGGAGTGTATGCTGGAGCTCGTCATTCGTTGACATGACCTAACTCCATTTTTAAGCTAACAACTGTTTGAGTTACCTTCATCCATGACAACAGCATGTACACAGATATAGAGGACTAGGGTCGGTTTTTCTGTGAAAAGCCCGACAGAGACGATGAAAGTACGAGAGCACACATCTTACGCATCTTACATACCTTTAAGGAAACTGGGGGTTGTCCCAAGGATCTGTGTGTGAATGTAAAAAGCTACTTTACCAGCTAATGTGTTTAAAAAAACTGTTCTCTTCAACCCTGTCCTCTTTCCACCCCTTCCTCTCTGTGTTGTCTCCGTCACCAGCTCAGCCTCCAGGACTGCTGGCTGCACAAGGCTAACGGCGGCATGGTACTGCTCACCTTCTTCATGTGCCGCATCACGCTCTTCCCCTTCATGTACTGGATGTACGGCCGCCACTACGGCATCCCGCTCTACAGCGTGCCCTTCCACCTGCCGCTGGCCACCAACCTGGGCAACTCCTGCATCCTGGCGCCGCAGGTCTACTGGTTCGTCCTGCTTTGTCGAAAGGGCTACCGTCTGTACAAGCGCAGCCGCAGGACGGATGCGTCTCCTGCGGCTGCGGTCACTGACACTTCTAAAGATGACTGACATCCAGGTCACCATCGCCCGCTCGAGCCGCACACTCAGCTACTAACGCAAACTACTCCTGCAAAGGCACTACTTTGACTTAACACATTTCAAACCCCACCGTTGTACTGTAGTACACCAGGACTGCCTGCTCTCCTCCCAAAACTCCTGGGCATTTTTTCTGCACACTTTAACGCCTCTTTGCAGCGCTGCTGCGCAAGTGGACCTCTCCACCGATCCAGATATTCTACTACTGAAGTTTATGGGTTTTTTTTCGTTTTTGGGATGGGGTGGGTGGTTTGGCTCTAGCTTGGATCTTGTTGGAGTGCTACATTGTGTCCGTCTCCATTTACAGCTCTACAGCGTTGAGGAAAGAATTATGTAAGCTTCCACAGACAGACATTATCGCAGCTCTTCCTCCTACTGTGTTTACAGCCTCTGCTGATTTGGAAGGTCTGTTACAATGTGTGTGAGCGGCTGTTACAACAGGTTGTATTTATTTTTATGGTTTTGCTGTTTGCGTTTCCACTCCCATCCATTCACTCGTTACAGACAGGACAGGTTAGGATTAGCAGAATGTGGTGGGTGGAGTGCAAAGTCTGACAGTATTAACATGAGACAACACAGAATTTAAGAACTAAAAATGAATCTTTTTGCACCAGCTATATTAGTTAATATCCGGATAATGTGATGAATTCTAACTATTCACCCTTTTCTGCTTTATTTATTGGTTCCTATACAGCATGTCGCCACTGGTGTCAGTTTGCAAATGTGTGGCAACAGTCCCAGGTTTAACACTGTAAGATTCAGCACAGCTTTACGGCCGCGGGGATGTCTCCAACAGGCATCCATTATTCCTGATTTAATGCTGCTAAAGATGGTGAATACACACTTACTACTTGGAAATACTTTTACATTATTTTAAAGGAGCTCTCCACTCATTGCACATGTCAGTTTACTGGTCGCGAGGAGTACCACTTGAAATGTGAAAACTGTTGTGTAGTGCTCTGTGTGGCACCGAACAAGCTTTCTAATGTTTGGGAAAATAATGTGGGCTTTGAGCCCGTAGACATTTATACGTAAACAACACATTGTCGGTGGCTTCAGCCCGTTGCTGCGATACGTCAGTGTCGCCTCCACATTGGGCCTGTCAAGTAAACACAGGAGCTATGGTTTGAGAAATGTAAACATTCTAGTACTTTTTATGCAGAAGAACACGACTAACCAGTTGACTTGTATGTGTTTACAGGCCAGTCTTGACTGCTCAAATATGGCTGCGATGTTGACGTACAATCCAATGTCCAATGCAGTGTCTACATTTACATATGTGTCTATGTTTGAGGCCTTATCCACACCAATACGTTTTTCTTTTGAAACACATAACGTTTGCTACTTTTACACCTCGCATCCACCCTCCAGTGTTTTAGGAAAATGGAGACTTATTTTAGTTTGTAAAGTCTGGGATTGTGTTGCAGTCTGGACAGCCAGAAACGAAGCCATGACTTGAGTGTCTGCGTCATCCTTGGACATCCACATTTTCTGCCTGATAGGGTCTTATCATTGAATACATATCCTTCCCTGATTCGTCATATCCCCATCACATGACCCATTCTGGAAGAAAACAAGACATCAGCCTTGAATCGCTGTTAATTCAACATGGATACTGAATTACAAGTGTTCAGCTAGGGATGGGCCATGCCGATGGTTAAAATAACAATTTGGCCAAAAGCTAATGCCAATAACAATGTTTACTTTAACTTCATGTTGTTTTGTTGCTAATCACTAGCACGCTAACCGCTCCTCTTCTATAAACTTGACATAAATGAACTATCATTTAGTGTCCACAGCTAAAACACTCGTCTGGATGGAGATCGCATTCATTTTAAAAGCCATTTTAAAATAAAAATGTATTGTGGATGAAGTCTCAGACTAAATCTAGCACAGAGTTTAGCCTGTTGGGGTTTGAAAGATGTGGGCATTTATCGCTTGGCTGGCTGCATTATGGGAAATGTAGGATCCAGTGTTTTTGGACCTAAAGCTGACAGCTGCTGCTTTAACTTGGACCATTCTTATTTAAGGCTGTCTCTTGTGAGTCGCCCAATGTTGTAGAAGTGCAATACTTAATTGCCGGAGTACTCCTTTAAGATTGTAAATGGATTTTCATGACTTCAGTTTTGCAATATCCACCTGGCATCAGCCAGGATTTTACCTCAGTCGAGTTAAACTAATTCAGCCCTGATTCCCACCACATGATTTCCATCCCGCAAATCACTTTCAGTGAGTCGATGCTGGATTATTTATTTTACAATGATATCGCGAAGGTCAGTTTGCTGTGACATACAGTTGATGTCTAAATGAGAGCGTAAATGAGGAAAGATATGGCCCTCTATACACCCATGTTCCAAGTATTGGCGAAATTCAGACAGAATTTCTGCTTTGTTAGCAAGTTCATTAATAAGGGGTGTAAAAACTCTGTTTGGTCTTTTTCCCTCTTAAATCTTCCTCATTTCTTTCTGTAGCGGGGGTGTGGTGATGCTTAACGGGGGTTTGGCTTTAAGGTCAGGTGGTGCGAGGTTGAACTCAGGGCCGAGGTCAGAGCAATAACGTGCAGTGGTCACCATGAAATGTCCTAGAAGAGACTCACTGAGAAGTATGAGCAGGTATTAATCATGTATGTATCTGTTACATACGTGAAGGAATCTATATTATTCAGTTAAGTTTCCCTGAAGCCCCACTGACTTATTCTGCATTTTGGTTTTATGACAGAGTAGTTTTAGAAGTTAAAGTGATTGCATATCTAAACATTGTAACATGTGCGAGGACCATTTTTGTCATGCAAATCACTTTTTTTGTTGAATTAACAACTGTTTTAAGAAATATATATCGTTTTATATCATATTCTTCACTTTGATTTTATAAATCCATCTTATTGATGAATAATGAGAACACACTGTTTGAAGAAGAATGCTGTAGGGCTACTTTTAAACACGCTGTAGATCCCAGGATCTTGGTCATACAAGCTTTGTAAAGAACTAAGTGACAAAAGTATGCATTTACTGGCTTTTTCTATGTTCTGAAAATTAAATCTATGCAAGATTCTGATGTTGAAGCACTGGTTAGTGATTTTTGAAGCATAGTTGACCCTAAGTCAGGCTGATAAACACATCGAAACACCATTTTATATCATGTCATTCATTTCTGATGCACCAACAGATATTTCACACGTAATTTATTTCTGATTCATCGACATAGTACAAGTCAAGTTCTTATGTTGCATTCCATTGAGTTGAAGATTGAAAAGGTTTCACTTCTCTTGAAATTTGTCGAAATGTATTTTAAGCTGGTGTAAAGATGAAAAAGAGCCAAGACCCCTCTTTCAAGACCGTTTGTTTAAATATGACTTTAACCAGGTCACCAGTGGCCCGTTGGGGGGGTTAGGGTTACCTTTGAGCCATGTTTGAACTGATGTAGTTTAGGTTGTGTTTCAACCACATTAAACACAGAAACTAGAAGATATTCCCTTTCAGCTGAAGTCTAATACATACATGTATAATGGCCTCACACTTCTTCTGTTATAACCCTACGATAGGGTTAGGGTTCCATGATAAGAGTGGATGTTAAAAGGTTAAGGGGCAAGTTGTATGATTAAGATTTTAAAATTAGCTCCAATGAGTAACACACGAGCAGCACAGTCCCTCCTTAAGGTTTTTGCTAGCTGGGTAGCATGCTAACTGTGGTAGCTGGGTAGCATGCTGTGTAAAAAAAAAAAAAAAGTGTTATTCCTTCACACTCTGCTGATGATTTTAGTTCATTTTTGAATGTTTTAAACTAAAACTATTGCAGCGTACCTCCTTAAAACTTAGCTTACATTTCAAACTGAAGTTACAGCACTTTGACTTGAGCTCTCTTTAAAAGGAAATGTTACCGTGAAGGAAGTTTTTTCCAAATTTTCAGCTGTGACATAATCAAGACCGCTTAAAAAAATTAAAAAAAATAAAAAAATGCGTGCGAAAGTTGCACACTGTTTGCTGACCCGTGGGTGAGGATGATGTAGTTGGCGGTGCTGCTGAATGCTGGGCTTGTCTGTCAGGTTTGGCTGGAGCTCAGGACCGTCCAGAACCGCTGTTAACTGGACACATCCAGTGTCTTGTTCGAGCCCAGTTCTCCCACTCACCTCAGCTGTCCTGTTCAAACTCAGAACAGCATCATCGCTTTTCTTTCTACAGTTAGTAATGTATCTTGCAGTTTGCCCATCGCTGCTTTATTGGTGTTAAACGTCCACAAGGTCACCGGCGACCCATTGGGGGGTTAGGGGTGGAGTTACTTAAAGATGTTCTAATACACGCGGTTCGGCCTTACACTTCCTAACTCTAATCCTAATAGCCCTTTTCCACCAATATGTAACAGGTGCCGATCTGGTTATGCACCTCAGTTTTAACTATTCAAAGCATTTCAACCTAAAGTAAATTGGTTTTGGAACCTGGAATGTTGGTTGCTAGCTGAAACCAAAAAAAAAAAAGATCTTCCCTTGAACTGAAGTGCACTCTGTTGTGTCATATTCTACAGACTGATACAAGAGGATGGACAAGACAACAACAATGTAGAAGAAGAGAAACCAGTGGATAAGAGAATGTGCAATAATTGCCGTGTTTTAAGGAAAAGCAACAAAGTGGCAGGAGAGCAGGCTGGGGTCACTTGAAGGCAAGAACAAACTACTAGAAAACACATAAGGATTACTGAGGCAAAGAGTTGTCAAATAGTGGAGCTGGACGGTGTAATATGTTCCCATATTATGATCTGTTGTGCATTGTTCAACACCCTCCATTGATGACCCATCCTGGATTAGAATGGTTTCACTCAAACACGGTGGAAATGCAGGCTGGTCCACTAGATGGCACCAAAGATCCAAGAATCCTGAATGGAACTCGTTCAAGGACCAGAGCTGATTTGGTGGAAAAGGCCTATCAGTTGAACTCTGTGTTGGGTTTTTTTTTATATTTAAGACTAAAAGCATTAGGTCATATCTTTAAATGTAATATGAACTACAGCCTGTACTTCTTATCATCCTTCACACTCCAGCCCTGTCTTTTCGTTTGAACTCATCCTGGTGTCTTGGCTGATGTGGTCTGCATTGAAAGAAAGTCTCCCTTTGCTGCCATCTGCTGGCAGAATGACCAGTCTGGATTCATAACGCTAGGCAGCAAGTTATGCTTGAGGCTTATTCGGTCTGCTGCCTTGACATACATTTTCCAGCCATACTGTTTCCATGTCTTCACCCAGCAGTAATTCCACCACATCAATTCATGTGTTATAGCTTTGTTTTTATGTTTTTAAGCTTTGGGATGGGTTGTGTGTGTTGTATTGTATTTTAAAGAAAGACATTGAGTAGATGGAAGATGATTAATCGCCAGAGTTTCATTTTTTTATACAACATTTAAACCATTATAATACATTAGAATTTCCTTAAATCTCCTCAAGGAGGAGTAGCACTTCTCTTAACGTGAAAGTAGAGCCTGTCATGATGCTGGTGAAAGTTATTTTTAAACGCTCCTTTGCCCAAAAAGTCTGTATTTGACAAGTCAAGCTATTATGGAAACTTAGATGGATGAGCGGAGGCAATGGAATTTCCGGGTCAGTGTGCAGAACCAGTGACAGTTTTCTAGTGTGTGGTGGGCTTAGAAACTACAAATTCCTCTATTTTTCAGGCAGGTTTTTGAAATGTAATCCTCAACAGGCCCGTTTTTCTCATTGCTTTCAGTTGATTTCTAATTTGAAGTGTTCACTGATATTTATCGAAGCAATATTATGTATATTTATATTAGGGTAGACTTTTAAAACAAATATACCATGAAGTTCAGTTGGTAGATTGGAAGTACAATCTCCCGCAGCCACAGCAGATAAATTAAAAACTGATGAATGAGTCTATGTACGGAGCCCCTAAAACCCCAACAGGTGATTTTTTTATTTTATTTTGTGCGTACAAGTTAATATCCTGTGTGAACAAGATGATTTACAAGATAATAAATTGTTTTCAGTCCCGTTTCAGGGCTTTAGGCCTCCGTAAGCTTCAAGTTAACCTTGACCTGGCTGCAGTGTTTTGGTTCCTGGGACGTTCTTTGCTGGAAGTATGGACGAGTGCCACATGCAGTCATGTTCTGCATGAGCAGCATTTAATCCTAAACCTTTAATATCCCTCAGTAGGAATCACGAAAACATTCAAAGCACGCACAGAGTAAACATTTCTGACAGGCCTCCTCTGTCACGTTATAGATTCTTTATACAGAAAGTCTTAAGTTTTACATCTTTGCTCAGGGTTCGATGAGGTTTGATGAAATGATAAACATGTAATATGTCTTAAGGGTTTATTTTAAATGATAAAACTATAAGGTTTTGAAACTGATCACGTCTAGAATAGGGGTGGGAATAATGTATAGCAAAGAAACAATCTATGATATATCACAATACGAATAACCAAAGGAGACAAGGTGCACTAAAGAGTAATATAATCAGGAAAGGATCACATAATGTACAGTGTTGAAAAAGTCATACAAACTATAGTCCAGTATAATAGAAGTGGCCTTTATAAACCTTTATGCAAAAAAATCGTGCATTTCAATACTTACCAAGTTGTAGTCTAGTATAATCAATTAAACGCTGAATAAAATTGATGGTTTATTGGCAAATATATCCAGTTTATTTCAGCTACAGACTCTTTTGACATTATATCTCATGTGTCCTTGCACATTTGATCCAGACTATCGTTTAAAGATTTAAAGATCATGGTTATCTTTAACAAGCTTCTTCATTTAATCCGTGTAAAACCCAACTCGTCCCCAAACTTCGGAATGCCTTCACTGTCGATTACAATAACGGTTCATTTGACCATCAGTCTATCAAGCGCCCCCACATGGAGGGGGACGGAAATGCTGCTCTGGAAAGCCTGAACTGATAAGTTAATAAATCAGTTAAAAGTGGTGTTCTCAAAAAGTACCTAATACTTAGTGCCAGTTTTTTGGTTCCACTCCTATTCTTGGCGTGCTGTTTCTTTTCTATATGAGGATGTTTGTAAGTTGTTTTTCCCGTAGACTTTTTTCTTCTATTTATACTCTATGACATGGCTCGTGATACTTCAACCTTTAAGGGTTGGTAAACCAAAGGTTGTCGGGCACTTCATCATAGTACCTGTAGTGATATTATTTAAAATCTCTGTTTAATATTCAGTGTTTTGGACATGTTTAGATGACCCAGTGATCCACAACTAAAAGCAAAAGCAGCCTTTAGTCTTAAACTTTTAGATCCCAGAGACTTGGGTTTGTGAGGGATGTTTTCACTAAAGTGTTGAGGAAGCCATACATACAGGCTTAAAATAGTGGATTCTCCTTTAACACACGCTCACACACATGCTGCATAATTAAACCTACTGGGTTTTACCACATTAGTCCTGAAACTACATAATACAGCATAGATGCAATCATTTTCAGATGCATTTTATTATGGTTTAATATAGTTTTTCTGATTTGGATTAAGATAACATTGTTTAAATCTATTTTCTGTTAATGTCTACAACTCTAAATTACCAGAAAGTTGTCATTTGTGTCCATGAATTTGTCATTTTCTTTCTTCGAGACACTTTGTCGGCCTCCGTGTATTGGGAACACAGACACTAAAATCAGCGAGTGTATAGTGGTAAATCTACTGCACCATGCTACGTGGACCTACAGTACATTGGGTAATTGTAGGCTGCTGGTTAATATAATATAAACATGTAAACCTAATGTTGTCAGTTCACTTACAGTAAAGTCAGCTGTAAAAGCTGTGTGGTAGTTGCCTCCATACTAGCATTATAGGCTGCCACTTGCTTTTTAGACTAATTATTCAGGGTTGACACCTTTTTTTCCTTGTGTTAACATTGCTTTTTTTTGATAAGCTAAACATGTTATTTAATTTCATAATGTTATGTAATTTTGCCTCTTTTTTTACACTGAGAAAAGCAGTTTTTGAACTAACGGGGAATTCCGTTAGCCCCGAAACTTCACATTTTAATTTTGTCTTGTATGAAGTGCTTAGCTCCACATCAGTTGACGTTATCTGTATAACTTCAGAGATGTTCAAGAAGCTAAAACATGCTAAGTTTGATTTGCATTGCTAACCTCTTACTGGGACAAAAAAATCTGCAAACCTTTTCATTTTGTTTTCACAATGACAAAGCTTAGAGGCTTCAACCTCCCTGTTTTACCAACAAAATATGGGGGATAATGGTTACTAATAGCTCCGATAAGCAACGTGGAACAGAGGAGTTGGCTAACATAGCGCTGTTACAGCGCCGCTAGTAGCTTTCGGCGTTCAGGAAAAAGAGAGGAATCCCTGTTAACCCCAGAATCTACGTGACGTCATTTTAGTTTTATCTTAAAATTATGAAATACTTAGCTTAGTATTGGTTGAAGTTAACTGTGCATTGTAAGAGGTGCTCAAGAAGCTAAAATGGTAGAAGGTTTTCTAAATAGCACAGTAGCTAGCAAAAACATGGCTGACTTTGGTGTCTGTTAACCATCATTTAATGGATAAGAGTTGACAAACTGACCCGCTATTCTCTTATTTTCTTATATTTAACATTTAAATTAACCGATATAAGACATATTTGGATTGTTGAGGTGTCAGTGGGTCTGGTCTGAGAGTCCAAACCCCCCTCCTCCCCCGTGACACCTTCTGATCACTTTGCTGGTTTATACTTAGACATATCCATCCAGGTTTAGTCCCTTCTTTCTGGGCTGCGCTTCTTTGTCTGCTCTCTCCTTTCTTTCTGGATGGGACGGTGTTTGGAAAGTGCGTTCCCTCTGACCTTCTGGTCGGTGGTTTTAATCTTAAAGAGCGGGTTTAAAAGTTCTGCTCTAGTGCCACATTGGAAACACTGGACATGAGCTGCGAGATGGAGGAAAAAAAACACAAAAAAAAAACGGTTACTTCAAAGTCGTATCTGCTTGTGATATCCTGCCGTTTGTTTTCTTATGATATGATGTGAATGCTGCATTAGGCTGATGAAAATGCACAAATGCACATTTTTTCGCGTGAACATTAAAAACACTGCAAATACTGTGTTGCTGGGACTGATTTTTGATCTGCGGACAGTGAACCAAATCTGGTCTCCAGTGCCTTGTGAAAAAAAATCTATTCAAAACTCAGTATGAAAGAGCAAATATGGCAGGCAGTGTTTACAGGTTGTGGCTGTGTTTAACACCTTTATCACCATCATCATCATCATTATCATTGTATTTATGTGGGGAAATGATCGCATTATTCATAAGGAAAACCCTCACCCTTTTAAAAACCATATCCATTTTTCAAATGTTAAAATAATTGCTATGCATTTACTGCTAAATTGAAAATAAAACGTGTCCTGTGTTGGGAATTTGCCGCAAGCCGAAGGTCTTTGTAGATTTATTGTTAGA
Organism: Coranthus polyacanthus; assembly: GCA_037367275.1. Lineage (NCBI taxonomy): Eukaryota > Metazoa > Chordata > Actinopteri > Kurtiformes > Apogonidae > Coranthus > Coranthus polyacanthus. The sequence goes on from JAPQRN010000007.1 coordinate 1,709,193, forward strand.
TTTTACATTTTGTAGCATTTAATCTTATATTTACACATCCCATAATTTAGTTTTCTAAACGGGTATACAAACGGGTATCATTTAAGGTTGAATGAAGAAAAGATATATTGTAATCCTGGATTTGTTTGCTGTGTTTCTGTTTTAAATTCATCTGTCGGTTTCTGTGCACTATGTTGTTAAAAAAAAAAGAGGAAAAAAAAAAAGAAGGATTTTCTTGTTGTTTTCTGCTGTCCATATCGCTCACCGTTCCACCACGAGTGACTTTAAATGCAGCACCGACACAACCTTTAACACTTCCTGCCCCGCTTTATTTTTGATAGCGTTCTAATTTTTTCATATATAAATAAATATATATCTCAGATTTGATGCATTGCCCTTTTTTTGTAGCGTGTTGAATTTCCTACCTGAGAACAGACTGGGCTGTTTTATGAAATACCTTGATGTAAGAGGAGATATGTACTGTACAGTAGCTGCTTATGAATTCAGTGCACCCCTTTAAAATTCAATAAATTTGATTTGATAGACTGTTTTTAACAAGTCTCAGTTTTATTTTCCTTGTCTTATTATTTGCGTTTCAGCCGACCATCGACGTACACACAAAACTAACACAAAATGTTTGAATTGTTACACATCGGTGGGTGAGATTTGGGACGTTTGTTGTGTTCAGATTTTAACGCAGTGAATGTGTCGGGAAGGTTAACGCAAAATGTTTGAATATAGGTAATATTAACACATTATATGATATCTTTGGCTACACACGTTAAAAAACATACCTAAACCCCTTCCAACATCATTTTATTCAGACACATAATTTGTGCACATTTCTATGCAGTCCTTAGTCCTGTTCGCACGGGACAACTCCGTCTCACTTCCAACTCATCACATACTGACACTTGGTCATGGCGTCCGTTCGGTCCATTTTTCAACGGACAGGGTAGGTGTCACTTTTCGACGTGTGGTGTCATCTGACGACGTCTGAACAAACAAATCAGAATTGAAGTCTCAGCATTGGTAACATGTCCCACATTGTCCCACACGGACATACTCTTTTGGCCACACATTTGGTTCATTGGGATCTGGTCACCCTGAATGTGAAGTCACGGCCACACGGAGGCGCTGTTGCGTCAGGTTGACACCGGAGACGGCGCTGCTGGACTACACAGACATTCAACATGAATAACCTTAACATCTACATTTCTAAGATACTGGCAAAAACACAGCAAACCATGAATTTAAATAGTGTATGAATCATTAGAAAAGTAAATGACATTTGCTGAGTGTAATGTTGTTTCTCGCCATCTCATCACTAACTTATTGAAAAATGAGCATCTGAAATTCACGTTTTGACCGACAGGCCAAGAGGACTCATCCAAGAAAGTAATCTTTAGATCCAGTATCTCATATGTACGAGAAAATGTCTCGGAATTTCACGATCAGAATCTCATAAGCCAAACTATTGAATGGAAAAGTCAAACTATCATTGTACCAAACTTACTGCCTATTGTGTCAATTAGACCAGAACTCATTAATATATATACATGTAACGAGAGAAAATTTAATACACCAACAAGGATACCTTTTTAAACCCGATTAAATCACAGTTTAACTTTAAATTGTGTTGCTTCAAATGTAAAAACTAGCTTAAAATTAAGACGGGTTAAATTTAAACCACTCTTTAAACGTGGTCTAAGGTTTTAAATAACATGTTTGCCCAATTTATTTAAATAGAATGTGCTAAAGATATATTGCGCCTTATCATAGTGTTTTGCTAGGGTTAGGGTTGTGTTTTAAAGCATTGAACATTCTGCCTTTTGAGTCCTTTTGAACGCCATTCAGATAGTTCTCACAGTAGTTATTGCTGGAAAAAACACTCCATATCTAGCTTTTAGAAATGTTACATCGTTAGATAGTTACGCCAACCCATGTCCCTTACCTTAAATAAGAATCATATAAGGAAATGACTCAGAAATTCATGAACCCAAAACTTGGTACTGATCTTGTTCTTCCCAACGACTTGATTTTACTCTTAGAACGCCATTAGTTTAGTACATCATTAGTGCAACAGTTTGACTAAAGAAAAAAATGAAAGAAAACTGCAGTCACCCTCTTTAATATACCTTTACACACTTTTAGCAGCTGCACAGGGAGATAAAAACACTTATCAATCAGTCTTGGCCCCTCCTCCCTGTTTGACCTTTCGCCGCCCCCTTTATGTCCAAAAATACAGAAGTGAACCTGTTGCTCTCAAGTTTAGGAGACACATTTAGCTTGGACAACACTGTGAGCAGGGACAGAAGGGGCAAACGTCTAGGAAACACTGTCGAAGAGGAGTCGGACTCAAGTCAACTGGATCCCCTTTAGAAGGTTGGTTTGATTTTCCTTAGATTCATTCTTTAGATTCTGCATGCACTAAGAACCTGATCTGAGCTGGTGCGTGATGTCTTTTCCCAACATAACATTGTGCATGCTTTTTTCCACGGCTTATAAATAACAGCTGCTCTTGCTTTAACCAGATCAGAGAAGAGTGTTTGCACTTTGGAAGCGGTTCCAGAGAACTTGATGGGATTTTTATGAGTCAATCCTGTGCTCCGTAGAAGCCACCCATTACTGTTTGGACTTGTAACATTAGGGTGGCCATGGATGAAGCCACAGCGGGGACCCAGGAGGGAATGGTGAGCGAGGCTCTGGTTCAGTTTCAGTCCACCTTGCAGGCTGCTGTAAGGGAGGTGCACGTGGATGTAAGCGCTTTCAAGCAGAGAATAGAGCAGAAGATCGAGGAGCTTTACGTTTCCAATGGACCCTTAGCCGAGGCGGTGTCCAGGCTGCAGGACGAGAACCAGCAGCTGAGGGCGAAGCTGGAGGCTCTCAACCGCCTGGTGGAGGGTCTCGCCGGGGTAAAGGTAGAAAAGAGCCCTGCTGAGATGCAGGGAGAGAAGACGGAGGGAAGTTTGGAGAACGGACACGCACAGGTACAGTCCAAGACCGAGGAAAATCAGAGGGTTAACTCTGGAAGATCGGACAACAGCAGCCAGCCGAGTCAGTCCACGTCCACACACTCTGAAATATCAGGGACAAGTGGAGGATCGAGCCACGCTGCTGCAGCTGCTGCTTCGAGCAACTGCCCAGCACCGCCGCCATGGAGAGCAAAGAGACACGCCGAAATAAATGTGAGTGATCACTCTGTTTTGCACAATCTGCACAAAGATGTTACAACTTAGCTCTGGGTTTGCAACATCAGAGGGATAACAAAATTGCTAGATGTGCACATTTCTACCATCAGTAATTTAAGACATGGAAGGATGGGTGAAAAGAGAATGTCAGCACAAAAATATCAGCCTATGTGAATACAGTCTCTGTTATGAGATGAGGCTGATTTGAAGCTCTACCTGAGGGGATGCAGTGGTGTGACTAATCACAAAGCCACAGTTAATAATGATCCAACCCGAGTTACAACAGTTCAGAACATCCGTGGAACCCTAACCCGAAGGAACAGTCTGCCGAGGGTTAGGAGAGAGATTCACTGGTGCTGGCATGTACTAAAAGTCTTCGTAATTAAATTTTGTTTAGTTGCAAATGTTTCTGCAAATATACAGGGGGAAAAAAATCCGAGTTTGAGTTAAATGGTGTAGAACTCAAAGGCATTCGGGTTTAAATGCTCTCTCCATCACAAATGAAAGGAGCTGAGGAAACACCACGTATGAAGGGTTGAATATTCCTTTACATATATCTGTTCCTGTACGGCAGCATCTGTATTTTATCTGCGTTTTGCTTATTGACCCTTTTCATTGAATCCTATAGCGTTCGGGTTTGAGTTGTCACAGAGAGAGAAGTGTCTACATGAGGCTTCATTTGAAAGGGAACATCTTGTAGTTACTGTGTTCATCATGTGGCTCAAACACAACCTAAATGAATAAATCATAAATCAGTTCCACGCGTTGCTCAAATGGAACTGTAACCCTAACCCTCACCATTCTTTGATGACTTGATGATGAGCCCGATAATAAACGCATCAGCAGTAACAACGCTGTCATATCTGTGATTTACATTTACATTTGTGTCAATCAGAGACCCGTTCCTTAAAGTGAGTTTTGCTTTGTTTATTCGTTGTGCAGGAGAGGTTGGAGGCTGAAAAGGGCTCGTGCAAGTACCTCCTCTATAAAAAGCCACAGAACCAATCAAAATACCAGCATCGATACAACAGATGGAAGAAAATACACAAAAAATAAAAGCTCACGTGAGAACAAGTTGAGATGCAATACAAAGAAATGTGAGACGCTGCAAATTTTCACCAATTTTAAAGTTAAGCAAATTAGCCAGTATTATTTTGATTAGTCTGACTCATTTACAGTTGGTTCCACTGAGCGTCAAGTCATGCGATCAGACCAGCTTCCTCACATACGTTGCTGAGTAACTGAGCTGGAACTATGTTGAATTTGCTCAATGGGACCAAATCAAGTGACAATGAGTGAAGCTAACCGAACTAAGGTTCATTTGGTGAACTCACTTCATGGAGCAAGCCGACCTTAAAGGATACCTGCAGTCATTTTCCGTAATATAGTTAATGTCAGCGAATCCCACGGAAGGATGAACACCAGCGATTCATCCTACAGCTGTCATTATCCCTGTATGCATAACCCGATTTATCGTATTGGTCCGTGATGTAGAGCTCCACTGTTTTCTGAAAACGCCATTGCATTGAGAGATGTATTTCTTCTAAATGAAACAGAAGGGAACACTAAAAAAATCCTAAACATTCTGCAACAGTTGGGATCGAGTACCCAAAGAGCAGGAGAGAGAATAACATGACACAGGATTATTTTAAAATAATTACAAATCACAAGACCTGCAGTTGTAAGTATCTACTGTAAACTCACTGACTCACTGAGTGCGATTGATTTATTCATTAATCAGTTTCAGGTTTGACCCCTAGTTGTATCTTATCGACTGTGTTTTAAAAAAATGAAGCCATGTCCTGCGTTTGTTCAGGCCTTGGCTTCAATGTGACGATGAAACATAATATTCCTCTTTGACAGCAGACATTTTGACTTGTTATAGTAGGTGAAGCACAGGTGTTACGAACATCAACACTGTTCTATTCAAGTGTCCCAGTAAACTGTAAGAGTGAGCCGGCGTACACAATACCAAGACACTGTAACTGAGGCAGCTGGATGGAATTTACTACAGTCACATGCCAAAATGTCTTCAGCAGAAAAAGGCTATACTTTTCACTGGCCTATCCAAGGAGCTGAAAGGCCCATTAAATACCAATCACTCAGCAGCTATAAAGAAAACACTGCGACGCATTACGGTGGCAATCAGCTGACGGTTTGTCTCGACAGTCGTGAGATGAACATAATGACGGTGGTTTCAAAATGCGAGCTTTTCAGCATTCGATCGGCAACGAGCCACCACAAGCAAGGCAACGAATGTGTGTTGCTTTGCATTGTAGGGTATTGTAGCGCACTCTTTTTTTTTTTTTTTTTTTATTGAACCCGACACAATGCAAAGGATCCTCAGCTGCTCTGCGGTTAGTGGTTAGAATAGGTTCTGATCAATGCCCTGCCACAGGCCACCCTGTTCACCGCAAAATATAAATCTAAACATAGGGCTATGAAAATAATAATGCCCATGTGAGGACATGGATAAGAGTCAGGCTTAGTTTAGATGGGGGCCCCAACTAGTATTTGAAGATTCTCCGGTAAGCTTGTCTCATGTATATTTAACCTCTGACTGCAGCTTCATGCATTTGTCCGCGGAGCATATGTTAAAGCAGCACCTGACATGATGATTATTGTGGATTAGAAATCATTCTTTTTAACCTTTTGACATCCGAACTTTTCACCTCAGTTGAACCTTCGCTTAGGGTTAGGACTGAAAGGACAAAACGTAACATAAACTACATCGGTTCAAACATGGATCAAATCTAACCCTAAACCCTGGTCACTGTTGACCTGGTCAGTGTTAGGAGGTTTCAAATGAGTGAGTAATACCTAGCATTATTATTAGAAAGGAAATGTTTTCTACAAACACACACACTTCCTCCCCTACCTTCCCTCCACCCCCTCTTTGAGCCCCTCTTTTATAACAGCAGGTCTTCCAAAGGGCACATGTATTTTTGGGTCTGTGATTTTGGGGTTGTGCTGCAGCCCTTTGGGGCCTCTGCATCCCGCTCTACCTTTGACTTGCCTTGTTATTACGTAAAAATCCCACACGCGAGACAAACATGGACTCGTGATCAATATCTGCTCCGTAAATGAGTCCCAAAAAAACGTACTTATATGTGAGGCATTGAAGAATGGTCTGAGAAAGAGGGCGAGTGGGAGGCTGCTCATCTCTAATGGTACCTACCCTACGTGTATGGCATATTTATGATGTAACCAACACTGACACATTCTCATGGCAGGAACATTAATGCATCTGTGTCCCCTAATCACACAAGAATCTTGCTTCCCCGCCAACCCCATTCTCAAATCTCCTGATGGAAAGTTGAATTGCGTCTCCCTCGCTGTCAATAATACCCCCACTCCGTCCATCCTGAGATGCACAACCAGCTGTCCTGTCAAAACACACGCCCTGCCAACATTCCTCTCCACTGACATCACCTGGTCTTTTCCGAGCTGTCAGCGTCTTGCTCTGACGTACAACAGTTCACCCCCCGATAACTCCTGATCCATCAGTTAATAACCTGCCCTGCCTGTCACTACTTTTAAAGAGGAGCTTTCATACATACATGCATTTCCAAATTACATTTTTGATCCTGAGACTTTACTAGAATAGCTTTGCATGATTTATAGTTTGGAAACCTTTTTGTTTTTTTTTTACGCTGACCTGTAAAGCCGAGCCCTTAGTTCAGCCTCTTTAAACCCTCCCTCCTAAAAAATACACTCTGTTCTGAATGGACAGCTTTCACAAAACCTGCCTAGCAACAGCGTATGTGACCACCAGCTCCGAAGTGTCCATAAATAAACAGTGGAAGGACAGAGTTTTTAGCCTGAAAATGTGAATAACCTCAACAAGACAAGTTAGAGCAGGACTACTCTGTTTGGTGAATATTTTATTCATTTACCTGCTTATTGTGTGACGATGGATTCAGCATTTCAATCATAAACAGTATATACGTGTATCTGTCTCTGTTGACAGGCATAAATGTACTAAAAAAGTCCCTAATTTTGCATAATGTATTTTGCGTGTATTCTGCAGACACTGTAACCGTTTATGGATGTAACCAGTAGATGTCGACTGTGGAAGTAGAACAAAACTGGTTTATTTTTACATACGTTCCTCCATGGCCACTGATAGCATTGCAGCTAAAACTCCCCTGAAACCCAAAAAATACTCAAAGCATTTTTCCCCATTCAGAACATACGCAATAACTTCTCCTTTTGGACGGCCAATTTGTCTGTTAATATTCCAGAATTCCAGCCACATGGGACCAGACATTTTAAATAATAAAAGCCATAGTGCATAGTGTGTGCGTCGTAAGGTGTGCACAGCACTTTTACACAGAAATGGGTCATCGAGTGTCTTTTTTCTTTTCATTAAATCAGTACACAGGAAATGACTCCAGCGCGTTGTCAGTTTGGTTTTGAGAGTTTCTGTTGTTTCCTGTCACCTGTGTCCTGACAAGAAGAGAGAGAATGAAATAAACCGTATAACAAGCAAATAATAATAGAAAGCAAGAATCCATGAGATGCGAGGGTAAGTGTAACTGTGATGTATCAAGAAATTATATACATTATACTATGTATTAAGTTCTTATAACGTGTCCATGGTTTTCCATAATAGGCATTTAAGTTTTGTATCTGCAACGCATTTGTTCCCATTAAATTATGAAGGTTTTGTATTTTTAAAAACATTCCCAGAAATGCTCGATAAAAGTCGGTGATGTCATCCTAGTGTAAATACTATGGGTTAAGTAGGAAGGTCTGGATGGGACCGGTGGGTGAAGGAGGTAACAGGGTCAGACGTTCTGGATCTGGAACATGCTTATGTGTCCAGCAAGCAGTTGAGTGTGGTCCGACACTAAGTCAAGTATCCAATAAATAACATACGTATGTGTTGGAGTAATCTGTAAACACAGCATGTTGAACGTGTTTTCAAACCATTTGCCTCATTAACCATCCAGCAGACAAATACTGACATTAGCAACTGACCTGAAGTCATGTTTCTGGACACTTGATGAATGTGAGCCCATTGTTGGCTCTGCTAAGCAGGTATTGTACAGACAAACCATTAGCCATAAACATTAACACTGAGCTGAAAGACACGAAAAGGCTCTGTAGACCTGAGGACAACGCCAGAGTTTGTTGAGATTGTTGCCATGAGCAACACATTTCATATTCCACATGGTCAGTGATTTCTTTCTGGATTGTCATTCCAGTATCTTGTTTTAAGCCCCTGTTTGGGTTATTTATTTGAATGTACTTGTAGGTCATGCAGTTAAATGCAATGGGATTAATACTAAAAGTGTTTGTCAGCACTCAACCAAAGTACGTCCCAGCGTTTCTAAGAAAGAACCGCAGTGAAGGTACACGAAGGTAAACCCAGCCAGCGGTTAAAGGGATTAACAGGGTCAGACAGTCTGACTGTGATTTCAGCAGCAGCTACCATAGAACCCACACATCACCACGGTGCTAATCCTGCTCCTGACGACCAGTTGACGGACCGACTGTAACGGCTCTATTGCGTAGCTGCCAGGTCACTGCATGTATCTAGAAAGTAAAAGGCCAGGGAAATAGGGGGACGAAGGGGGACGAAGGCAGGCTAAGCATCAGGGTGATATACTTAGGAACTGTTTGGAGCTGTTTGGAGCTCAAGCTAACTCCCTGATTTCCAAAGCATCCATTTGGGGCTATATTGGGATGTAAGAAGAGTGCAGCGGAAACTCTTGCAAAGGGACTGATTGCAAAATCTAAAATAGCCTCTCAGTGGGAACATGGGTTTGTTAGCCACAGCTGTCATTAGAGAAGAAGCTTTCAGCTGTTAACAGCTGAAGATCACACACGTAAACTCATTTACTATAAATGATGAAGACCTAAAATTAATTCTAGACCAACAGCATGCAACACTTTCGTAGACTTTTTTTTGATGGAATAAAATGTTAAGGATAAAGCAAAGATAAATGTCAGACGTGGACCATGTGTTCACTGAGCATCTCCCTCTACAATTACATCACTCTTATAATTGTCTGTAGTAATTAAAGTGGTCTTCAAGTTTTAAACTGTCCATGTCCCTGTTTCTGCAGAGAAAAAAGTCCCAACAGTACAATTATACAATGTACACTGAAAGATGCGGGCCGCTTGGCCTTGCTTGGGTCATAATTGGTAGTTCTGGTGTTGGTCTGCCATTCTGTCCAAATCTAACCTGGTCGAATGTCAATGAATCTGACAAAACATCTAACAGTTGTCCTCCTTCAGCCTCATCTACTACTAGCTAGCAAAGCAAAGTCAGTGACAAAAACCACGAGCTGACGTCAATAAAATCAAACATTGTCGCTGAATAATCATTTCATTAAAAAATACTCACATGAACACGAGGATTTCACACTAATTCAGACTGTATTTAATGTTTTCCAGGCAGCAGACTGTAGGCTAAGTGCTAAGCTGACTTTAAATGTAATAATTACAAAAACACAGTTTAAAAGCTACAATGAGAAACATAACTTTTATTGTTTCCATCATAAAACACATGATTGATTAACACGTTTGAAACAACGTGGGTTTCAGCTTCTATTCTAGGTGCTGTGCTGCAATAGGTGTGAATTTCTCACAGGTTTCACTTTGTTCAGGACTTTGTTCCTCTATTTAACTGCGCTCACAGCAAAACACAACAAAATCACTGGTTTAAGGTCTGCATCATCCACCGACATGTTTATGGACAAGCCTTAAAAAGACAAATAACCCAAATGTAACTGCAGTATAAAAATATACTGTACAAACCATGGAGCAGTGTTATAGCTATAAATATATTCTCACCTGAACTAAAAACCTCTGAAACAAGCGTTTATATTTTGAAACTAAACTCATGAAATCTACCTGAACAAGTACTCTTCATCTAAGTAAAAGAGCTGCATGTTTTGTCCCTCTTGTCTTTCTAAACAGGGAACTGATGCAAAAGGAGACAGAAATGTTGCCCCTGTAACCACAACGACTGCACAACAGAATGGGAATCACAAACAACAAGGTAGGGCGAGGTTCGCTGGCTCATGGGAACAAAGCGCCGGTTAATTCGGCCCTCTCACTTCGGCTTACGTTTGTGTCTGTCTCCCTCAGAAAACCTTTCAGTAGACTCAACCCAAACAGCTGGAGCTGATCTCCAGTCCCATCAGCCTCTCACTGCCATCACCAAAGCAAACTCAGACGCTGCAACCATGACAAACTCTCTTCAGTCTGTTGTGGAAACACCCACAATGCCCGGTCAGTTCAACCCCCGTTGTCTAGGTTTTAACCCGATTCTCTATTTAACAGACTAGTTGATATCAGTCTCATATCTGTGTGCTGAATGCCAAGATCAAACAGAAACATGGTTAGCCTAGATTACCATAAAGACTAGAAGCCGGGGAGACGACAAGCTGAGCTCTGTTTGAAAATATGCTTAAAGGCAATGTATGTAACATTAACCTTAAAAAACACGATGTAGCCTTATCCAAAAATAATCCTTCTCAACCTTCACTTGTGACCCTGTCAGTGTTGAGGTGTATTCATCTGCGGAGACCCTGTCCTCTGCCTGGGTTTTCTATTTTCCTCTTGTTTTGTCAGTGTGTTTGTATCTCCAGCCAATAACAGCATCGCACAGCGTGTGCGGAACAAAAACATAAAAAACATAAAAACATAAAAACAAAGCGACTCCAGTTGCATTTACAAATAAGGTTGTTTTTTTTAACTCCTTTGAATTATGCCATCCTTTACTTTTTTTCTCAATTCATAAGATAATTTTGCGAGTCCAGAGCATTGTAGTTTGTGGTAAAGATAGTAAAGTACAATGAACTGCATCTCTTGACTCACCTGATACATGTCACCAACACCAGAAGGACCGTCTCATCCCTGTTCTTCAAGAATGACTGAAAAAGTCTAAATCTCTCTGGGATTTCAATCAACATTTTGTTTTCCAGACCAGGAACAACCAGTTCTCCTGACCAAGCCCCATCTTCCCCTCACTGCAATGACAAAAGCCAGCTCCGAAGCTCCAGCTGTTCCTCAGTCTCCTGCCACAGCAGCAGACACTGACGTACAATCAGCAGAGCCTCCTGCTAAGTCTGGTGAGTGTAAATATGTATTGTGGTTTTTCTCTGTTGTTTGATCACAATCTAATTTATCATGATAACCGTACATAGTTAATGCAGCTTTCTCTGTCACGTCTGTCTCTCCTGGTGGGAAACACACACTGAGCTCGTTCACCAGCGCCTTCAAAAACATCACACTGCATTTTGACTTCATTCGTTATGCAGATTCTCCCTTTTTCAGATGTTGGGGAACCGCAGCCCCATCTTCCTGTAACCGCCATGACCAGCAAACCCGGTTCAGAGGGTCTTTTAGAAGCCAAACCTGCACAGTCTACGACACCGGTGTCTAAAGCAGCTGGTCACTCTACAGGAGAGGCAGCAGGGGAAACAGGGGAATACCCCTTTAAGAGAGGTCAGTATTTTTGTGGATTGTGTATTTGGACCCTGTGATAAGTGTACTGGTCCTCTTGTAAAGCTTCGATGTCTGGTGTTACTGACAGCTTGCTGCCTGGACTTTTGGAGCTTCTGTTTATTGAATAAAACATTAATACATTTGATAAACACCATTTTAAGTTCCATGACAATCATGAATATAATATATGTGCATATGGAATTTGAAATACATTAGATACAATGAGGAGATGCTTCCTCCACCACTAGTCTAGTGACACTGCACAACTTAAGAATTACAATTGACAGAAAGTTGATTTTAAGTATTTATTCGACCCTTTAAGCATTAGAAATGTTTGTTTGACATACATGAGCACACAGCCACTTGAAAATACCATGGCCCCTAAAAATATATAAAACCATCTGGCAATGGCATTGGAAAGAATGCTGTCATAGTGTTTGTTATGGCCCTAACGCTTGGAATACTAATCCTGCTAATAACCCTGCTTATATGTTATAGCAACCACCATAAAAGCTGAAGCAATTACCTAGCAACACCTGTGCTGCTCTAAACACTGGAACAACTGGCTTAACACTCGAGCCCTAATGCCAGGAAATACCCTAGAAAACATACAAATGGTCATCTGCAGATACTCAGATATTCACTGTTAGGACCCTAGAAATTGATTTGTTTCTCCATGGTTTCGCTTAGTCTCACTGTCACATTCCACTTGAGCAGGTGCATCTGGAACAAAGGAACGAATGTCCCAGGTATCCCAGGAGCAGTCGGCCTCTGGTCCTCAAGCTTTGGTCCATCTCCCCCTCACAGCTGTGACCAAGAACAGCCTTGAGACGTCTGCAGTGTCCAGATCCGATCAGGGCTCCGCTGTGGCACTGAATCCCTGCATAACAGACTCTCCGACAATAAAGAGAGGCGAATATCCATTTAGACGTGGTGAGCAACAGAGTCAGCAGATGTTTGATTTATGGATGTGCACTTTCTGCTGAATACAAGAGGAAAATGTGCTTTATTTCTTTTTTATTAGACGTCAGCGAGCCAAAGCCACACCCGGGTCTCTCAGCCATAACCAAACCCAACACAGACTCTTCATCTCCTGATTTACCGGCGCAGTCTCCTTCCTCAACACCCAAGTCGTCGTGTCTTTCGTCATTACAGGAATCTCCGATAAAACCTGGAGAATATCCCTTCAAGCGAGGTGAGTCCAGACGGAGGATCGAGAGTTTCTGAACACTTCTGAACACGTATTCTGCAGTTTGACACTTGTTTGGCTCATTTCATGACTTCAGTGCCGGTGCTTAAGACGCCCAGTCCCAGTCTGAAGAGAAGTGTGAGCTTTCCTCAGTCTGCTGGTAAAATACAGTCACTTCCCATGAAAATGTCTGCTCTCTTTTTGCCGCTTTAACATATTTCTTGTGGAATCTGTCTTATTTATTCCTGTGTCTCCCTGCAGAAAAATTACTTCCCTCCAAATCAATCATAAAATCTGGTTTCTCCCCGAACTTGGACAAGTAAGACATGACCAGCTTCAATCCATATATGTGAATGCAAATATTCACTAAATATTATTCTTTAGTGCGACGTCCCTTTTGTCTCCACAGGAAAGCCAACAAGTCAGGGGGCATGGCACCAGGCAGCGGGCTCGAGCTGAAGCCGAATGTGATGAAATCACAAACTCTTCCACGTTCCAATGGAGCTCAAGCCAAACGGGCTCTGTTTGAGAGGATGAACTCAGAGCCCACCAAGTAAGTGTATCTCAAAACCATAATCTATAGCTTTATTCTTAACTATGAATGAAAACAGTGAGATGTATCTATCTTTTAACAGACCAAAGGACTCCAAGCCTAAACTGAAGCGCTCTCAGAGTTTTGGAATGTCCAGTGCCAGTGGCATAAAACAGATTCTCCTGGAGTGGTGCCGCTCTAAAACCATTGGTTATCAGGTGGGAAATCAGTCCAGGAATTTAAATCCATGTATTTAAGACCCATAGACTGTATTCAAAGATGAACACAGTGACAGCTCCCCAAAGTGAAGCCAAAACATGCTGATCTCCCCCTGGTGGCTGGCTGCAGTACAGCTCATAAAGTCTGCCTTTCTTTCAGTCTTTTAAAGTTGATTTCATCGGCCTGATTTGTCTTCAACTCATCATCTTTCTGATCACTGACACCTGTACTTCCTGTGTAAATTATAAAGGTTAGCAGTGACAAGGAAACTCACAGCGGAATTTAAAACTCCAGAAAAACTGAGAACTCAAGGGACTGTAGACACCAAGTGAAGTGTTTCAGGTTAATTTTTGTGTCATTCTTCACATAAACAAGTCCTAAGGTGTCCAACAGCACGGGGTCTTCGTTTGTTGTCTTTTGTGTTTCAAGATGCAGATACAGGCAGACCAGTCCACCACCCCCACCCTCTTCTTCCTCATCCAGTCCTTTGCAATGGGTGTACTGTTTCATTGCTAAACATAATTAACACTAGTCCATTAACATGTACTTCCCAGAACATAGATATCCAGAACTTCTCGTCCAGCTGGAGTGATGGGATGGCTTTCTGCGCTCTGGTCCACTCTTTCTTCCCTCTGGAGTTTGACTATAACACTCTGAATCCTGCAAACCGCAAACACAACCTAGACCTGGCTTTCACCAAAGCAGAGTAAGCTGATTACACTTATGATTAAAAAAAGAGGCATTTTAAATGTCTCATAGTTGTGAGATATAATATGATGGTACGCTGTCTAGAATCTGTGTGAGGAAAATCAAAGCTAGTATTGCTTGATAAATTCCTCCCATGTCTTCATATATACTTTTCACACTTATATGTTGTAATATTTATTGATTTACGTACATTTTCCCCTTAGGGAGCAGGCAGACTGTCTCCGTCTGATCGAGGTAGAGGACATGTTGGAGATGGGCGACAAGCCAGACCCCATGTGTGTGTTTACATACGTCCAGTCTCTCTACAACCACCTTAAGAAGTTTGAATGACTCTGTATCAGAGTAGATCACAAAGGAAACATTCTCCTTTTCCTTTTGCTGTAGTTACCCACAGTGTGCTGTGAACACTTTGAATAAACTGAATATGTTGGACCTAAAATCCTCCCATTACAATCTGTTCTTCAACTCACATTAGCATGACATGAGGTGTCTGGTTTAACAGTTTTTGCTCATTTCCCTTTAGTATCTGCGCTATAGAGGGTATGCACATGAGACCACATCTGTCCAAAGCGACTCACTGAGTGTCAGCGTTCAGCTTCAAGGACATGAAAACACAAAACACATTTAAAACTGAAAAGAGCTGTTGCGTGATTACCTTCATATATTGATTTCAATATAACACTTCGTACAAGCGCTGTTTTATGTATCGTAAGCTAACAGCTAAATATCTGCACAGTAGCAGCAGCTGTAGAGGTTGTAGAGGATCTTTGACTTACTCACCACTGTTGCCTCTTTGGTCTGTCATAGAGGTTGTCGTTTAGTTGAAATTACCTTCAAATTTTCATTGCCATGAAACATTTCATACAAGCATGGTTTTGTACCGTAAGCTAACAGCTAACAGCAAATACATGCAGTAACATTTTATTTTATTCTATTCCATTTTTAGTTTTACTGATGAAAATGGTTTTGTAATGTTTAACATAACAAACTTAACATAACTTAACTACTGTTGACTCACACTTAAAATAAATACAGTGTTATAGTGCAGGTTGTAATCTGATTTGAGTATTATTCAGACATTTTGGTTATTGTAAAAAAAAAAAAAAAAGGTATGACCAAGTGTCAAGGCTCATATGATTTCAGGACTTGCTTTGTGTTTTCTCCTAGTGTTGAATTCAGGTCCATATAAATGTGAGTAAACCTGATTCGTGGCCACGTGGGTCACTGGTTCTTTGTTAAGCTGTAAGGATTGCTGTCAAGTCCAACGTCCTTTAATTGAAGCACATAATCATTTGTTTTACACCTGGTTTTGTAGTTTCTCCTGCCAAATGCAACCGT
>JAPQRN010000007.1:1726810-1741240 GCA_037367275.1 Coranthus polyacanthus
ATTTTTCTGTTGGTTGAGGTTCATACCTGCTCACTGCTTACAATGAGACCTAGAATCCACCAAATGATGCTGTCTTTGTATCTGTGAAGGTAGCTATTGAATAGTCTGATGAAACTTCCACCTAATGACCTAAACACTTCAAACATGATTATCCGATGGCTCAAAGTAACCCACTGTGATGGTTGACTTTTGGAGTGTACCAAAACTGTGCAGTTTGGTTCTTGTGTGAACTTTGTTTGCATTTGTTTAGATATTTTTTGTTAAAGCCATGCTGTTCACAGGCTTTTACAGCTATAACAGACTGTGGAATTAAAGCTCTTTAAAACATCACATTGATGCAATCACTTCTTTACTCTTTAGAAACTATGAAGGTAAGCTAACACCTGATTATCCAGATAAAATCATATTTTTGAGTATTACACAGAGAAACAGGCAGGTTTTTGTTTAACTGAACACTTTTATTGAAGGAATGGACCGTGTTTGTTAATCCTGAGATGAATGACACTTCGGGTTTGCGGTTTCTTAAAGTGAGTTCAATTTGACTCAGTTACTTTGTCAACATACTCTGTGAAGATGACCTTCTCAGTGACAGGTTTACCCTCATTTCTTCATTCATGCAGACGACATCACATAACCAAATGCATTCATTAGAGTTAAAGGGAGGGAGGTCGCAGTCTGTTTTACAGCCTGTTCGTTTTAGGTTAACTTGTTGCCAAACGTATTACCATATCATACCTTTGTGATGCACTCCACCGATTAATTTTAAGTGCGACAAAAATGACATAAGAAGAAGGAAGTGTAAAAGTTGTAACAATACAAAACAAAAAAAGGCGTAAAATACAAAAAAGAGAAAAACTACATAAAGGATGTAACAAGATGAAATGTAAAAGACGTAACAGACAAAACATTTTTGACAGAGAAAAAAATCCATGTGTTTGTGAACATGAGTGTTACATCCCTGGTCTAAGGTGGAGGAAAGTAACATAAAACTAGTGATGGAAAGTTAGGAGAGTGTTAGTGTTTAAAATCATACAAGTCCTATATGTATATACATATATACATTTATATACATATACATATGCATTATGCGTTGTCCCTATCTAATAACATTTTAAATAAATAATGTGTAGGTGATCGAGTACTTTTGATAATATAGTGTAGCTTCATACGGCATGTGCACAGTGCCATCTACTGGTAGAATACGTGTAGTGCACAGCCCGACGCCTCTGTAACAGTGAAGTGTCAAACAGATTATTCTCAACCTGGATTTAGTTCTTCAGTTATCAGGGGGTAAATGACAAAGTTCAAATATTCCACCAAGATATATGTGTTATGGAGGAAAACAGGATTGTACTCAGCGTCCTTAGTAAGTGAAGACAAAGTAGCCAAGCTCATGTAGCTGCAAGACTGTTGAAGAATCAGTAAAGAAGAGAATAATAGAAACAACAAAAAACATGCTTTTACTGTAGATAACCGTAGTGTAAAAACCTCCACTGTTGTCCAAAGCCTATTAAAAACACACATTAAAAACAGACACACGGTTGCATCATTTACTAAACCACCTGCTTTTACAAGTCAAAAAGTCAAAATGTGAGAAAAGTCTATTGAAGGAAAAAAAAAAATTTAAAAATAGCCCAAGAGGTTAATTTCAGCAGGTAGTTTATAAACTAATGTTGAAAAGGGTCACCGTTTTATAATAATAATTATTATTTTTAATATTTTGAACGTTAGTTTTATAGGTTAGGTTATCAAAATATTGGCTAAACACGCCATTTCACACTGAAAAAAAAAAAAAAAACCCATGAACGACACACATAAAAATGCTGTAATTTGAAAAGGAGTCCCAGTGTTTTGAAGGGACGTGAACGCAGCTCTTCCCATTGACCAGGCATCCCTTCCGGTAGATGAGGTCAACTTTTCCCTAGATCCGCCATTTCAGTCCCGGAGTTTCTTGTTGCACATTAGTTTGAGATTTTTTAGTATCGTTTTTACATTTAAACAGTGTGATAGAGGGCTCCGCGGCGCGACGGCAATCCAGTCATTTTAAAAGCCTTAACATCGTTGGAGGAATTTGCTAAAATCGTGTCATTGCACCGGTTTTTACAGGGACGGAGGTGGTGAACCAAAGTTTTTTGTATGAGTTGCGGATAGGGAGAGGCGAAGGGGAAAGGCCTCAAGCCTCGGGCAGGATTTTACAGCCATGGCCGGTAATTTTGACGCCGAAGACCGAGCTAGCTGGTACTGGGGAAGGCTAAGCCGCCAGGACGCCGTTTCTCTCTTACAGGGACAGAGACATGGCGTTTTCCTGGTCAGGGACTCTATCACCAGCCCTGGAGACTACGTGCTGTCCGTTTCAGAGAACTCCAAAGTGTCCCATTACATAATCAACAGCGTCAGTAACAACCGGCAATCTGGCTCAGGTAACGTCGAACTGTTACCCACCCTTTACCACCCAGCTAGCTAGCTGTTGGTCTGGATTTGCTGCAAACTGTCAAAAAAACAAACAAACAAACAAACGAGCAAAGTACATATGTTTATTAATGTTTTGCTTCGCAGGAATGTTGCGCTCAAACCTCCTTCCCGTTACCGAGAAGAACGTTAACATCAAACTCCCATGTATGGCGTGTTCTTGAGAAACGTACGCGTATTTATCACCCTTTTTTTGTGTTGTCGGAAGGAATGTGCTTTACTTTGCTTTATTTTACGGCGTAAAGGTGAACTAAAACTTTTACAGTAGCCGTGCACCGCTCGTCGGAGCCCGCCGCGGTGTGTTCTGGACGGAGCGTAACGCCGCGTCGGAGAGGCTAGCTAACAGGCTAGCTAACACTTTGTAGGTCTTGATATCAATAATATGCCGTTTGCTGCGTTAATGCTAATCCGTAACGGGTCCGCAGACACTTTCAAAGCTGTGGAAATCGTGCTGCAACGACTTGTTTGTTTGGTTTGTGCGGCTGAAGTAAGTGGAATGCGTGGTACACGGCGATAAGTTGACTAAACGTGTAGCTAGCTAACGGCAACGTCCAGTCAGACCGAACTTCTTCAACCGCCGTCGACATAATTAATTAATGTTCCGTGACCGGGGTTGAGGCGGTGGTTTTCCCATGTTTAGGCAGCAGTGTGTACGAGGGAGGGCGGCTCGGCACCCAGCGGCAGTGAGGTGGGCTGGGCTGCAGCGGGGTTTGAATGGATCTGGGCAGGCTGGGCTGTCACAACTGGAGGATGACTGGTCAGATAGGCGTCCGTGGAATGTCTGTGATCCTGCCCCGTTGCGCGCACACACGGCCCTGCTCACAGGTCCTGCCGCCGCGCTCCTGCCTCTTCGCGGCTCTTGCGCAATTCAGGTCCTTTCTGGGTTTACTTCGTTATGGGTCGTTATTTTTATTTTTTTTTACCACTCTTTCTCCACAGTAATCACCAGTGGAAGGCCATTGTGGCAACTTAAAACTGAATGAAGCGTGAGCGTGATCATTACTTTTGTAAG
This sequence comes from Coranthus polyacanthus, assembly GCA_037367275.1. Taxonomy (NCBI): domain Eukaryota; kingdom Metazoa; phylum Chordata; class Actinopteri; order Kurtiformes; family Apogonidae; genus Coranthus; species Coranthus polyacanthus. The sequence continues at coordinate 1,730,292 of JAPQRN010000007.1, forward strand.
CCGGGGTACGTGGTGGCCAGGAAGCTCAGTTCTGAAGTAAAATCAGCTTTTGACCCAAAATACAACATGGGAGTTGGCTGTTGACACAGTCCTGGTGGAAACATCAGCTGAACGGCAGTTGATCCCTAGTTTGAATAGGAATGCCACTCATGGTATGGTGTGCAGGCCTGTCACAATTAGTACATAACTGCCATATCTCAATTATCTTGGTCTATATCTGAAAACAGTTGGGTGAAACTAACAGAAACAACATTCTGTCATTATTTCCTCATTGTTTACCATTGTTTGACGGGTGCTCTTTTAAAGCTGCAGTACTTGATAGTTTTGCAGCGTCATTGGGCATGAATTTGATAATTACCTTTGAGCTTAACCATAAAATTCTCAGTTTCCAGAAGCTGCAGCCAGTGAAATTAGTTTTTTACTAAAAAAATGAATCAGTAGTTGATTAGTTTATTTTCTACTGAAACATTCCAGAGTTGCCTGTTTGTATGATGTGACGAGGGCCTTTTCACTGGTCAGGTGTGGTACATGTTCTGTCAAATGTACTAGTGTTTTGCTGTAGGTTTGAAATGTTGGACTACTGTAGTTCCAGATGTATAGCATATTTAGAATTTTGTCCAGATGTTGACAGGGAGCCGTGTCAGTCTTCTGGTAACATGAATGTTACTGCTTCATTTCTTAAGTTGCCATGATAGCGTTCACATCCTACCAGAGATTTCACACTCTCTCACACTTTCTGTTTCTGTTATTGGTGTTTGCTTCCAGAATTGTGCCTGGCGTCGATGTGTATGTACTTGCATTTTATACTCTTTTCTGGTTTCTGTTTGATAAACTCAGTTACCTTTGTTTTGCAGGTTTGGCTCCTCCTTGGTTTCGAATTGGGGATCAGGAGTTTGAGGCACTGCCCGCCCTGCTGGAGTTTTATAAGATCCACTACCTGGACACCACCACACTGATAGAACCTATAAGTAAGGCCAAGCATACAGGATTCGTCAGCTCCGCTGCAGCTGGAGTTCCTCAGCAGCCCGAGGAGGCGGAGTTCGTCCGGGCTCTGTTTGACTTCCCTGGCAACGATGAGGAGGATCTCCCCTTCCGCAAGGGAGACATCCTCCGCGTGCTGGAGAAACCAGAGGAGCAGTGGTGGAACGCTGCGAACCAGGATGGTCGGGCCGGGATGATCCCTGTGCCCTATGTGGAGAAGTACCGGCCCGCTTCACCCACCGCTGCTGGCGTGGGTGCCTCCGCTGTGGGGAGCGGGCAGGGCGGGGCTATTGGAGGTGTAGTGGGCAGCACAGATGGAACAGGGGCCCCGCAGCCCAACCCTCTGGGAGACCCAGGCCAATACGCTCAGCCAGTCGTCAATACACAGCTCCCCAACCTCCAGAACGGGCCTGTGTACGCCCGGGCCATTCAGAAGAGGGTGCCCAACGCCTACGACAAGACGGCGCTCGCTCTGGAGGTAGGTCTGTCACCAGAATGAACATTTAGTTCACGATTAATCATGATACAAATAAATAATGTCGAGCGGTATACTGGATGAACTGGTGTAAGTTTTAAGTTCTCATTCTTGATAAATTTGTCATATGCTTCCATACCATAGCAGAGCTGAAACAACAGCTGCAACACTTCAGTAGGCAGTAAATTATATGTTGTTCACCCGTTGTATTGAGGGCAGACTCCTGTTAACTCTTCTAATTACTTTATAAGACAACAATTAATTACCCAAAACGTGCAACTTGTAACAGTCCAAAGACATGGCCCCACTATAGACAGTCAAGAAGCAGAAGGAAGCAGTGGTAAATCTGTTGGTATAAATATTTATTTTCAGGTTCCGTTTGTACTGCATTGCAGTTTGCACTCTGCATCTGTGTCATGCACACTTATTGCTTCATATTGTACTCTTTTGTGAGGCCGAGCAAACCATATATTAATCAAAGCCTTCATTATAGAGCAGCACAATGAATCACAGTCGCAATGTCAGCCTATGCAATTATATAATCGCGAAGGGCTGCAGTTTGAAGGTCCAGTGTTTGTTTGGTGATAATATGGATTCTGTGACATTGTGCAGAGAGAGGTACTGTTTAGATATGTATAAAAAAGTTGCTACATTAAATTTTTTGTTTTGGAGGTTTTGTATTTTTTACACTAAGTTTGTAAGTTTGAGTTGCATTTCCCTCGATAACCAAGCAAATAGACTCAAATCGCAATTACAATTGCAAATCACAATATAGTTCACTATAAGTACTATACAGTACAGTATTATACTTCATTATATACATGACAGTGTTTCATAAATTGATTTGTTTGCCAACATTATATCAACACTGACTGCCACATACTGGTTTGTTTTTTTACTAGTTAAACAGAATAAAACCTTATAGTGTAGAGCTGTGTAGCACATTTACCCTCCTCACCTTATTCTCTCTTTCACAAACTCATTGACACTGAATAGACCTGGGTGATTAATATCATGAATGCCTGAGGTGTTTCCCACGCCACCTACACTTGGCTGGGCTCCCCAAGTATATTAACAGCCACCACAATTTATTTAACAAGTACTTCCAACATTTTTGCCTCTGCCGTAGTCTAATTTGACCCGCTGTAGACTCATAATGAATCACTGACATTCTGGCGAGAGGTGACTCACTTTTAGCACAAATGGTGAACAAGAGCTTTTAGTTTAAACAGCGAGTGGAGCATCACTGCGTCCGCCCATCTCAAACACGGGTGTCGGCCCAGCTGATGTCGTCGCTTCACTAATCCAATATCAAGTTAAATAACACACGACGCATGATAAACTGAACTGTAAAGATGACAGAACACACAACAACTTACCATGGCAGAATGTGTGAAACCGTTTCTCTAATGTGAACTCGATCCAAAGTTCTTTTAAGTCTGAATTTGTGAATTTACAGCAGCGGCAAAAGTGGACTAACTGAACACTGACAGACTCAAGAATCATTACAAACAGACTAAATAAACTTGCTAGCCTAGCCACTGTAAGGCTAACAATAACCCTTAATGTAACGCTCTCAGTAAAATACAGTAATTACCATGGTGTGCAACTCCCCCCACAGAATTAGATAAAATCTAACTCTGTGGGAAACATTGTATGATGAAAATGAATGCGAATGAATGCATGTTTTTATATTCAGTGAGTTCCTGACAGTAGAACCATAAATCTATAGAACGGCTCAGTCAACGAAATAAAATACCCTGATATACCAAGAAACCGCAGAAATCTTAAAATAAAGTGATGCAAATTTTTGCTCAATGTTGATTAATGACCTATCTGTCTTTTTCTATTCATTATATGCCACTAGAATAATGTAAACCTAACTGGCACTTCACACGAAGAAGAGCCATTTATTGGCATTGAACACTGGAAAACATACATACAAATTACAGTTCTGTTTGCCTCCAAGGGCAGTTTTGACATAAATAACTAAACATACAAAACATATTGCTGAAATATTGATGACGGGTACCAATTAAGCTTGTCAAGGTAAACAGTTGGTGGTGCTACTTCTCCACTCAGGTGGATGAAGGGTATCAACCGAAATGATTAGGGCCTTAAAAAGAGCACCAGTCTAACCTCAAACGGTGGAAAAGTAGGACACTTGTGCTAGTTTCATCAAGCTAGGTATTATCATTTTGCAAAACAATTGCGGTTTGCTCAAATAATTGCGATAAGGCGGTTATGTAATAATTGTGACAGGCCTATGTGGGGGTGGCACTTGCACTCACCATTCATCTCGTTCGGTTTCTCTAAGGCTGAACATGCATTCACTGTTAACCTCTTTAGCTCCCTTCTTTCTTTTTTGGCTCTCAGCTGAGGCTCAGTAGATTGTCCTCACTGTTTAATGGCTTACTCATGCATGTGAGCATCCACACAATGTGTCTTTACAAATGCAAGCTGACAGCGCACATGAAGACACTCACAGTGGAGATGGCTCTGTAGAGAAAGACCGGCACAGATCCTTTACAATGGCCCCAGTATGCGTACACATCGTGGCCTTCAGATTCATGTGAATTCTGCATTCATTGGCACCGCAGCCCAGTGATACAGGGCAAACTGTTTTCCTAGAGATGAATACATGCTGTTTATGCAGAACAGCAAATAAAATGGCAACAGTGGCAGAGGTTACGAAAGTAAGACTTTCCCACATTAAGCTGTTTTGAGGACCCCCCCCCCTTCAAACATGCACATGTTTTATGTCATTGTATTGTGCCCCAATAACTTTTACATACAGGCATAATGGCAGCCTGACTAATTTGAGTCTACTAAAATGAATGCAACACACGACAAAAGACAGTCATGTCATTCTGCGCTCGGGCTCCATGTATCATCGTCAGATAAGTGATACAAATGAATGACAAATACTATCAGCATAACCACATAGAGAAGAGGGTGAGTATCCCTCAGAGCTGCATTACTTAACACTCACAGGTTTTAAAATCCAGTAGAGATGCAGGCCGAGGACAGAACTCAGTCTTCTCCTTTTGCATCATTGCCTTTTTTTTTTTTTTTAAATGCGCTGCTGTTTCTTGTGCACCAGGTGCCAAATACTGTGCAAACGTTGTGGCTTTATCACGTATTAACTCTAACTATGAAATAATTTAAAAATCCATTCTGAACGTCATCATATTTGATTGTTTTTCTTCTTTTAAATGCATGGAACAAAAACAACTCTCACACGAGACGACACTTGAGTTAAAAACACAAGACTCAGAACATTAAAACCAATGTTCTTTCAAAATGGAAACTGTAAGGTTCCAAATGAGAATGATAACACTGTCAAAAAACATGTAGAAAAACTGCAGATTGACTGGCTGTTGATACATTTATTTCTGCTCTGTGATAAGCTGTTAGATCTAGAGCAGTTAGATGATCTTCATTATTGTAAAGTTTATCCGTTTTGAACTCGTTTTATTACCCAGCCCTGCTCTGCGGTCTGTTACTGAGGAGAAATTAGGATAATTATTGTCTTCATATTCATCACACAAAGCCATTTGCGGTGTTCATGAATGGCTAGATGCAATATATAACATTCCAAGCGGCCATTCCCCTGATACAGGACAGTTTAGAGATGCTTAGTCATATTGGTTGTGCTTGTGTCAGTTGTTTTCCACTAAAGCCTCCTCCTTATCCTCACTTCACTGTCTGCGTCACGGCTCAGTATCAGACACTGGAACATCAGTACAGCGGGAGAGTCGCAAGACAAAGACGAAATGAAACAAAGAAATGAAATGAATTACAGAGTCCAGCGTCGACACCATCACCAGTAACTAACTTGACTGGTCAGCTGGGAGTTGTCGGATAGTGTGTGTTTGTTAGAGTCTGTTTGGATTATGAAGGACTGTGTTCTGTGCTGCTGTGAAATGGAGCAGACCAGATGATAATGAACTCCGCTTGTATTTTGCAGGCCAACGGTGAGAACTTTAATCACAGTAGAAAGTGTCGTTTTCTAATAGTATTTTTCACCCTGAATTGAATGATACATTAGTTTGCATTAGTGAAATTTCTCACTTTTGATGGAGTTCAAACATGGGCTCTTAATTAACAATCAATACTCACTGGTTCTACAGGGAATTACTTTTTTTTTCTTCTTCTAATTGTACTCTATTCATTAGACTGACTTACAAGTAAAGAATAGTCCAAATGGGAGCAGAGGCTTTGGTGTTCTTTAGGTCGGTTTTAAATCCCACTCCCTATTTGTAACGCAGGGTTTCTTTTCTACATTTTCCTACATATGAGCGCCGACATTGCACACATCAAAACCTTCTGTTTGTCCTGAAATCTAATCAACAGAGGATTACTTTACAAAAGGACCACCAGAACATTTATTACAGGATCCAAATAAAACAAATGAAACCAGAATGACTCCTGGGGGGAAAAAAAGACTTAGTATTTCTAGAGAGAATTCACCATTTTTTTTGAAAAGGAGTAGATTGGAGCCAGCATCTAATGGCGCTTCACAGTGGTGCTACACTTGAACTTTAACTTAAGCATTGTTTCATTTTCAGGTTATGTTCCTTAGTATGGACGAGTTTTCAAAGACTTACAAGTACTCCACTCGACTAGCAAGCTACTGTATCTTGTTGTGTAAAGTAACAGTGCTCCTTTAAACAAACTATAGGTCAGTACATGGCCTTGTTCTGCAGTAGTAAAATTAATGGTGGGTCAGTCAATTCTAGTCAATATTATTCTCACCGAAGGCTCGATAACATTTCTATCACACAGTGGATTTCTGTTGACCAGTTCGACTAGTGTGAACTGATTTTACCAGATGAGATGAAGCTCTTCATCGGGCATACTGTACAAAAGGATGTGTTTGTATGTTAATGCATTTAAATGTGTTTACATCTGTGGCAGGTGGGCGACATGGTCAAAGTGACGAAGATCAACGTGAACGGCCAGTGGGAGGGCGAGTGCAAGGGCAAACGGGGCCACTTTCCCTTCACCCACGTCCGACTGTTGGAACAGCACCATCCTGACGACGAGAGCTGAGGAACACACACGCTCTCATCCGCTCCCAGCGCAGCCTTTCTCCTGGTCATTTCATCATGCCCAGAAAGCAAAAGATTTCTACAAGCACACGCTATAAATGGACCTCTGAGCTAAACTGGTCAGTCGCTGCTGACTGCCAGAGCAACATCTGTCGGCTGATCTTCCGTACAGTGGGCATCAGTCAAACCAAGAGTTTACACTAAGGTTAGACTGATATCGGTTTGTCTCAATCAATCAATCACCGGTGGCTTCCTCCCTGACCATATCAGATTTATCGATATATAACTTTAGAGGAACAGACATACTATATTACCCAGAGTCACGTGGGAAGACTTGAGAATTAGTTCAGATGAGGTGCAGTTAGCTTCAAGAAACAGTGTAACAAACTGTCCGTAACTGGCAGCTGGTTTTATTGGTTTGCAGTTTAACGGTCGCTGAGCAGGTATGAAAATAACACTATGTTTAAAGGAGCTGTCGCGTTTGACCTGTTCAGTTCGCTTCAAATGATCTCTGAGGTTGGCGTGAAAAGTCCCACTCCGTCTCTGACTGACTGCCTGAACGCTAGCCATGTCCATCACTGGATTTTTATTTCTTTCGCAATAGAAAAAAGGTTGACGAAAACTGCAAAATTTGAAAGAACTTGTTAAATCTTGTGAAAAAGTTTTCACACTCATTTGAGGTGATTTTTAATGCACTTAAAGAAAAGGTGGACGTAGCAAACGTTTAAGTGATTTACTTGACTTATCAGCTGTTTCCACTCCTTGAAGAGGACGGGGTTTTCCAGACCTCTGTAAGGCTTCGGTGCAGCACCCATGGAATGTAACGCAAAAACAATGCGGAGAGCACCTAACTTTAACACTGACTTATCTAAAATTGTGTGAAAATGAATGCACACTTCAGAATCAGATGTCAACAAGGCCTCTTTCCCCACCGCAACCAAACCACCTCAAAACATAGGGAAAACCTGGAAGAAGCGGTCTGACATCTGACTATCTGAAAAGAAAATTCCTGAAGACCTGTCTCCATCTTTCTCTTGTAGTTGACTCGTTTAGATTGTTCCTTTCTTTTCTTCTTCATCTTCTTCAAGGTCTTCAGGCGATTGGTTTTGTTATCTGTTCACGACCTTGACTTCTTCTACTCTTTATTACAGCCATGTGTAATGTAGCTGATAACGCCACCTTTTGACAACACTACACATCCTACTTTATTTGCTCCAAACCGATTGATGCGCTGATTTTAAAAAAAAAAAAAAAAAAAAAAAATTCCGCAACATTTCAAAAGTCGTTCTTAAATTCGCTTGGCAGTTACATGAAACACGGCTTCTGGAGGGCTGTTGTGTTCAGACCGTAATCAGACTGAACCGTTAGTGAAGCCGAGAGAGTCGAGTCAACCTGCGACAGGAAGCAAAGAGTGTCTCAACCAGTCCACTTTAACATGAATGGGAATGGTGACTCTCTCTGCATGCAGGAATAACAGAAAGAGGTGGAGGCGGCAGTGTTTGGCAGCAGTAACCGATATCAGTCTAACCCTAGTTTACACACCAGTATTGAAGTCAGCACCGCGCATAATAACGTACACAGCGGAGTCAGCCCACTCTTCCCTTCCTGCGGTATCTATTCCAACCCACTATGTTTCATTCATACCCAGAAGGGGGGTGGGGAACAACCCATTGCACACCAGAAACAGAACACTCCCAGCTTCATGAATCAGTGAGCGTTTGGAGTGCCAGACTGTGAAACAAGCAACACTTCCTGACGGAGGGAAAAAGATGCTCCTCCTCCTCATCGAGACGACGTCACGGACGTTTTACACCCCACACTACAAATCAAGTCCTCTTCTTTTTGTACTAAAAGTGGAAAATATTATAGAATTGACTATATATACACACCTTACATGCTAAAAACTGTACACATTGTTCCTTCCTTGTTTGATTTTTACCTTTTTTTTGTACCAGATACTGTCCACATATTGTTTAATGTTTCTTTTTTAAAACACTTATTTACAGCCAGCACAGATGATTTCCGATGCAGCAGATGAGGCTGTTTTTAGGAGCTGAGATGAGAAAGCAAGGTTGAGATTTTATTTTTGTCTTCCAGCAGGGTTGTTGTTGTTGTTGTTGATGTTTTGATGCTGCTTTTAAGGTCAGATCCAACTTAAAACACTAATGCTACTGCATTTTATGGATAGGTGGTAAAAGAAATGTGTCAGATGACATTTTCAGTGCTATTAATCATGATCTGTGGATTGAAATTCCTCCTCATCAGCCTTTTCCACACTGAATGCTCGCTATAATTACAGTTTTTTAAAACATAGACCACACATCATCAGCATCATGTTAGTGTAATAAACCAGAAGTCGGTCTTATCTAAATGTCATGCCTCAAGAACCACACTTTTTTTTTTTTTTGTACCTTTCACCCACATCTCACAGTCTGCAGCAGATGAACTGTACGTGGTTCAGCAGTAATTACATACATGACCTGAATATGGAACTTCAGTCACATGACGACAACTGAGCCATGTCTGTAACTATATCCGCCCATAAAGACTGTGACATTAGCTGGAAGCTCTAGAAACGGCTAATAAACAGGCCTTGAGTTTAAATCCTTTCAATCACACTCTCCATTTGTTACTGCACGTGTGCCAGTTCACATTATTTACATGACTTGTAGATTTTCAACAAAAAAAAAAGCAAAGAGACTTATACGGCAAATGCACCTTGTGACCCCATGCTTGTGTAACCTTCCCCATGTCTACTACAGTAGGAACACAGTGAGATGTAAAGATGCTGAGGATCTAATGCACAAATGTTGTTGTTTTTCCCATTACTCACCAGTGTGGATTTACCGGCATGAAATTGTGATCCAAACCTACTCCCTTAAGCCCTCTTAGACCAAAGATTTGCAACAAGTTTTGTTTTTTTTTGGTTTGTTTTTGCCCTTTCACCAATACTAGAAATACAGCTGTAGCTAATAACGTACCAGAGCTATCCTCATTCATATTATGAGACGCTACAAATGATATCCAGCTACAAAAAGGCTGAAAAGCCGACAGTTACAGTGTAAGTGAAGAGAGTTGTTGCCATGGACTCAACGGCAGCTTGTGTAGTTGCGTTGGCAGAGTCTTAGACCGCCGCTCTGCGTGCAGCCGTAGTCGCGTGAATCGTTGGTCTGAACTGGGCTTCGGGGTGTTTTCTTTTACAACAGCAGCCTTTAGTCTGTTTGACCCCAACCCTGGTTTGTTTTCCCTCTCGGTGCAAGTCGTTTATTCAGGTGCAGATACGGTAATGACGCTCCGTTTCAGACCAAAGCTAGTTGAGACTGCTCACTGTGTTTTCACACCTCAAAGTCCAAACAAAGGTTCATGTTTTTTTTAGTTTTGCTTTCATACTGCAACTCTGGAAGTGGACTAAACAACTTTGTATCCTATACGTCCTGCTGTCGTCTCCCTGTACTTGAGACAGGCTTTGGGATGTGGAGAATTTGGTGGAGAATTTTTCCATCTTCTGTTTGTTCTTGCTCTTCTTTTGTTTTTTTTATTGCCAGCTTCCTGCAATTGACCCAAAAGTCCAAACCATCCAAAAGTGTTTTCACTCAGTAAATGAACCAGACCACGGTTTCAGGTTGATCTGGACCGAGACCACGCTGTTTTTCCAAGTTTGACACCTGCAAAATGTGATTCAGATCAAACTCGAAAGTCTGAAGGTCTGGACCAAACGAGGTAGGTGTGAACACGCCCTCCTAGAAGAGGTGGTTTGGATACTGTTCCAGACAAAACCCTGAGGCGTTTCATGTGAAAGTCGTCGACCGGTTTCGACCGGAGTGAATAGAAAACCCCTAATTATCACGTGTGAATACGGTGCTATGGCTACACTATGTCTCTGTCAGTCTTTGCACTGGACATTCTCGCAAACATTCAAACTGAATGGCACAAAACCCCAGCAGAACCTGACCATATCTACTACAGGAAACTCAGCCTCGACTGATCAGTCACAATTGTTCTAAAAATGTTTTTAAATGTTTTTGTTTGTTTTTTTACATAAGATGCAGTGAAAAATGCATTTTATCAGCATCTTCTTGGAGTAAGACTGCTGTCGATGTGTAGTTGTCGTTGGGGAACTTTTCCACTGCCAGAACGTTCATTCCCTTCCCTCGTATTTTGTTTTTTTAAAAGTTCATTGCAATGCAAGAGAGCTGGCGCAGGTAGAAGTAGTGATTTGCAAACATTTGATTAAAGGTGCATCTGGACGAAAGCGAGAGCGCACATGGATATTTGTGCCTTTGTATGTACATGTAGTACAAACCTTACGTTGAAGCTACAGAAGCACCTGCTCCCACAGGTCCACAACTGTTTACAGTATTTTAGAAATTGTTAAAATTTCACCCTGTGTCTTTTGTTATCGATTGGCAGATGAAATTATTATTTTTTATATACATATA
>JAPQRN010000007.1:1748623-1760253 GCA_037367275.1 Coranthus polyacanthus
TACTTTATATATATATATATATATATATATATAAGTGAAGATATCATTTAAATTATGCTTGTCACAGAACACCCCCTTTATAGTGATTTTGTTTGGCATTTGGATGAAGCTCTGTGTTCTTCCACACGGCATGGATACAGTTTTCTTTAATTCTTAGATTGTGAGCTTTATTTTACTGGTATAGTTTAAATTTCAAAGTGTTTGTTTTCCACATTTGGATATTTTATGTACCGGTATTTAAACACAAATAAAGGTCTGTTTTCTTCAACTTTGATGCAGGACCAAAAATCAGCCTTTAAAGTGGAACGAAGTAACGGTTTGACGTTTATCGTGATAACTATTGATATCGACTGCCATGAATTTTTAGTATTTTTTTTATAACATATTGGCCGTATGGTCCAGCCCTACCAATAGTTAGATCATAGTCATTTTTGTTTGCTAAATTTTAAATAGTTGACTGGTTAAAGAGAAATGTTTGGTTTGGACATTTTTTACCATATTCCTATTTCAGGCCTGCAGTGTTTTCCATAAGTTGATTTAATTGTGGTGGCCCAGTCAAAATCTTCAATTACAATATAAGTCCTTTTATATCACGCTAACAGTATGTCATCATGTTACAGGAGTTGTTCTGTAAATTCAATTGATTGGTTTTAACTAACCATACATCACCGCATTTATTTTTATTTCTAACAAACAGAATGTTCTTAGAAAGTTTGCACAAAGGTTCTAACCATGAGGAGAAAAATGATCAAATATGAGTATGTTTATTTGTTGAATATATACAATAACGACATGGGCCTTTCCATGTAGTTATTTTATAATAAGCTGTTGATTGAATGAACTTGTTTATATGACCAGCTTGTATTGATCATATAACCTGAAGGCACAATTGGTTGTAACAGGAAAGGGCTCAGTTAAAGGCAGAGAGAACACTTTTAGTAGTTGTATAGAGGCTGTTATCTGGATGCGATGGACAGGGTTACACGAATGGTGTGACCACGTCCAAAGTCCCCCCCCCTGCTGTTGAGAAGGTTGTTTGCGATGCTGGTAGACAATCAGACGACCACTAAGAATGAAAAGCCCAGTGAAGCAGTGATTGTGATCAGCTGAGTTGGAACGCTGGGAGAGGATTTAGACAGCACTGAGAGGTCACTGAGTGTATGTGGGTGCAGGAGGGTAAAGTGATCAAAGCAGTGTAGTGCTCCTCCTGGCTTGTAGCCGCTGTGTGTCGGGTTTCACCAGTGTGCTCCATAGAACCCGGCTGTATAGAGAACGCCGGGTCTGTGAACTCCAGAAGCTGAATAATTGGCTTGCCACTCTTACTCCAAGGCTAGCTTGTCTAGCATGGGAGGAGGGAGTCGTATTTAGAACAAGGAGCCACAACTATGGCTCAAAATTGAAGCCAAAGGGGAAGTATCTTAAAGTGTAATAAGGCTGACGGCCACCTGATGGCTGCCTCCAATTCACTCCCATTGGGGGAAAAAAAACCTTCAACTTCTTCAACAACAACTTCTCTCTATGCATATTATATAATATATTTCCCTGGAGTCATTCTGGTCTCAGTCGTTGTATTTGGACCTTCTTATAAGTGTTGTGCTGCTTCTTTGGTAAATTGTTGCTCCGTTAATAGAATTTTAGGGCTAATAAAAGGCTTTGATGTAATGTGAATAAAACTGTAAGCTATTTGAGATGCCTCTTAGTGAAATGACTAACTTCCGTCAAGCATCAAAGGACTTTTTCGTGAAAGTGTTTCGGCCAATATCAACCACTGGGGAAAAAAAAAAAACTATCTTTGATTTTTATTAGAAGGTGGAGAACTGTTAACTAATCATTTAAGTTAAAGTAATAAATACCTAAATAAGAAAAATGCATATATCTTGATCACTGGACATAGAAGTCGATGTAATTTTAGCTCTTGAGTAGCCTAATATTGGTTACTATTAGAGCAGAGTTCTGCTGAGACAGATTGGTACAATCGGTTCTCAAGACAAAATGTCAAACACGAGGCTTCAAAACGGTAGTTCACAAACGCTGGGTGACATCACGTAGGTTTCATCTCCTTCTTTTATACAGTCTTTGGTTTTGAAGAGTACAGTGATCGTTTCCTATAGTGTACTTCACACAGTAAACACATCCTGCTCCCAGTTGACATATTGGTACGACAGTTTGATAAATCTAGAACACAACTTTAAGCATATTCCCATAACTGCAAAAACAGAAATGCTGAATGTACTTGATGCTGGTGTTGATACGTCCTTCTCGAGCAGCTCCTTGTGATTTGATTAAAGAGGCTTCATATTGTGTGTTTGCTGTTGCTCTCCTGGGGAACAGCTTGTTGTGCTGATTGCTTACTCCTCCAGAGAAGGGTATCAAATTGTTTTTGGTTGTCGTTTCATCGCCACATTCCAGACTCATTTTTCACGGCTAATCACACTTTTAAGTCGTGAAATGTACAAATACAAGAAAGACGGTCCCATCCGACGGCGCCCCCCCACCCCCCCCTGGCTCGCTTCCCAGCTGCATAGGCGTCTGTAGGTGATGAGTCTCCGCATTAGAACAGTTAATAGTCAGACAGTGTCCCAGCCACTCCATTATTACAGCACGGAGGGGGACAGAAACCTTTCAAGGCTCTGTGAATTAAGCTTTCTAATGGAGGGACTGTACGCTCATTTAGAACCAAAGAAAATCCATGTGTGCACTTTGTCCGCTTCAAAATGTTAATAATTGTGTTGATGAAATAAACATTTTGAAGTATTCATCAAGCTGAGCCATATCGACGCTAAGGCTACGTTCAGACTGCAGGCATAATCTGTTTTATTCTGCTCATATGTCACTCAGATGTGTTTGTTTTTTCTTACTGCATGAACAGCACAAATCACATGGACTCTGATGTTCTCTATTCTGGTTTGGGCCACTTCCTTATATATATATATGACACCTGCACTGCAAAAGGATTTCTGTTTTGCTTTTGTAGTGTTTCCGTACTGAGGTGGGTAGGGCTGAGTATCATTGAAAACGTGGACTACCAGTACCGATACCTTAGCCTCGATACCGGTTCCTGAATGATGATTGATTTATTATTTTAGGTGCTGTCTGTGCTCCAGTATTTATGGGTGATGGGTTTGGGGCCCTCCCTGCAATTTTAAAATGTTTTTTAGGTTTTTGAACAGAAATTGGGAAAAGCTACAGCAGATAATAAATAAACAACATCCCAAAATGAGAAATGTTCTTATGTACACCACAGGCACTCCACAAGTCTTTTACGAACTTAGGGTAAATGCTAGAACCCAAACAGCAACGAAGCCTTGAAAACCGGGGGGAAAGCCTCATTACATCGCCTTTTTATTTTGATCAAAAATAACTAGCTATCAATGAAACATATGCCTAAGGCCAATTCAAAGAAGTTTTATGCTGGGGTTATTGTAAATTTTAGACAAAGACAAGATGTAAGTCTATATCGGTTCCTAATATAGGTCACCGGTCTTGTTGATCACTATAAACAGTATCGTATCTGCCCTGGAAAAACCAGAGCAGTCGAGCCCTAGTTGAGCCTCGGGTCACTTGTCCTCACAGCTTCATTCAGACAGGAGAGAACATTCACACAGAGCACATGTGATATTTGGTGCCTAATGTGCCCACGTTGGACAAAAGAGTGAGCGAGCAGGAGGGAAAAAAGTACAGCAGTGAGTTAAAAATGTGTTGTTTTTTGTTTTTTTTTACTCGCCTCGGGCTGATTCTTGGGGGGTTTTAAAACAAATTTTGCAGTTGTAATTTGAATTGATGAGCATTGTGAGTGTGAGGAACGCCTGGCCCAGTGAATCCACAGTTTGATCGCTAGATTCTGCTACATGTTCTGTATTTATCACAACACAGGCTCTAAATGAAAGCAAGTTAACTTAGGCCTTGTTTGATTTATTTTTTTTAGTTTATTTATTTGTGTTTTGGTAAGCTCACATGCTGTATCTGTATGTGGCATGAAATGAGTGAAATGTGAAAAATAGAAGGCGACACAGCTGCTCGTTATTGCTGTGCAGGCTTTTTGAAGCTTTTTGAAGCTTGTTTGCCGTGTCACGCCACTGGAGGAAACTATTTTTACAGACTGATCTGTCAGAAGAATCAGATTGGGTTTTCTTTGAACATACCAGCTGGGCTTTAAGACCATAAACGCACACAATGTGTCAGTGCGTACACATCCTTTCAACAGAAGTTTTAGTTTTCATTTACAAGTTTTAAGAAATGCCCGGTTTGTGAACTGAGTGGGATGAAATTGCTGCTTTTCTGCCCAGATGACACATTAACAGCGGGAAAAACCACAGTTCCACATCGTCATGGTGATAACACATGAACAAGAGATAAGAGATGTGTTAAAGCCTCTGGAAATTTGCTTGAAATTGGAAAAAGTCCATGTACGATGTCAGATGAGTCGACAAGTTGGATCTCATTAAGCATCAACAGAAATATCTTAAATCACATATTTAGAAGGCTTAGGTTTCCAGTGGCTTTAATGCTGTTGGGGCAAATACTGGGTGATATCGGGAAAATACCAGAAATAATTTAAATATTGTCCATTTAAATATCGGTATCAGCCCAGAATCTCACAATCGGTTCATCCCTAATTTATACGTTTCCTACAGATTGAGTTCTGATCTGAAGGGCGTTGCTTCTGTCCAGTCACGTTAACTGCTGAGTCATGTAACTGTAGGAGTCATAGCCATCACTCTGCGTTTAGTTCGTTTCACTCGTCCTTCGGCGAAGCCCGTGTCTTATGTAACTTCTTTTTGTCTCCTTCAGAAATGGTGGAGTCGATGAAGAAGGTGGCCAGTATGGACGTGGAGCTGACGGTGGAGGAGAGGAACCTGCTCTCTGTAGCGTACAAGAACGTGATCGGAGCCAGAAGAGCCTCCTGGAGGATAATCAGCAGCCTCGAACAGAAAGAGGAAAGCAAAGGCTGCGAGGACAAACTAAAGATGATCCGAGAATACAGGAAAACGGTCAGACACAGTCCCAGACACAAATCACACAAAATTGCTACTTACACAGCAGTGTTTTGATTGAGTTTTGCTTGAAAACAAACCAAAAAATCAGAGCCACACCTTGCTGCTTCTATGACGGAGATAAGTGCAGTGGGTGCACTCGAGGATAATCTCATTTCCATATCTAGTCGGCAGTCTGCCACCGACGCTTTCCCCTTTTTGGCAACACATCTGAAGCCATCCTCCACTCATCTCTGAGAGGAAACGGTGTGATTTTACAGCCCAGCCACACTTGTCTGAGTGAAATTATTGAGTTATAAGGCAGGCAGCAGCCATGACTCAGGTTAAAATCTGTAATTTTAAAACAACGTAATTCTGCTACAAAGAAACTTAGCAGCCACTCGCTGTAGAGCGGAGTGTAATGCAGCAAAACAACACTCCACGCATTCATCCATTCATGAGGATGTTCCATGTTTTCATGTGAGATAAGCTGTGATTCTGTCACCACATTGACATGAAACAGAAAGTAATGCTGCATATTTCGGCTTAAATGTGGAAGCATTTCTTCTTCTGCTTCCAAACCAGACTCTTCAGCTACAGACGCCGTGTGTTAGAATTCCTCTGCTTCCGTTCGATTGTGTACAAATCTGCTGTTTTGCTATTAGAACGGACAAACTAAAGCCCTAAATTGTGATTCATGTAAGGTGTTAAATGACCTGTGTTGCATCCTTGGGAGGAGACGTGAATACTGAAGTATGTTTGTCATGGGGGGGAGGGGGGTGAAAATGTCTACAAGGGTAAGTCGACCACAGACCCCTAATCTTGAACCAGTTCCTTTGCATTTTGACACCCAAAGAACTCACTGTCTGCCAGAGTGGTTCCAGAGTGACACCAACACTTTGCTGGTCGAGCACCAAGAACTGCTCACAGGTCATTATGTAATCATTGACACCAATTGACACCAGTAAATCTATTCTTAGAAGGTTCTCAAGTTGAACCAACTTTGAACTGGCACTAGCACCAGCCCAGAACTAGGACTAGGTTTGTATTGATGTGTTTCAGTTGACTGCATCAAATGTGAATTAGCAGTTAGCGGTTCCAGTCATGTATCCACTGCTTGAAGATATCAGTAACAGTGAGTAGTCGAGATGCATGGGTCAAAACAGATAGCAATGGTTATAATAACAATGTAGCTGATGCTAATGGTTTTTATTTGTTTTCATGTTGTGTTGATGCTAACAAGACACTTAGCATAGCGTAGCATATTGAACAGGACTTGGCACTACTGGCAGAACTGAATGGAGCGCAGCCGGACTCTGAAGCTGTGGCTGAGATGTAATCAGACAGGAGCTCATACAACAGCAGAAAAACACTGTCCATTGCCATCAGTGCTTTTAATTGCTGATGGGCTGATTGCAGTCAAATGTGAATATCCAACAGTGCTTCTCTGGATGGTGGGAGGTGTATATTTAACACTGAGCAGTTCATTACTTCGGCCATGTAGAGTCTTTCTGCAGACTGGTCGGCTGGTTGAAAATCACCGTAAAGGGGTCAAGAGAAGTCTTGAAATTTTTAGCGACTGAAGCTCCTTTCAAAGCCCACTCGACCCTGACCGCCAGTATCTGAGCCAAAAGGTGTCTGTCTCCAAAGATGTACTTCCATGCAGAGGGATCCGGCTGACAGGACCCAGGGTGCATTTCTTTCATTCACAAAGCCTCTATGGGCCCATTCTTCATATCACTGCACACAATGTACGGCGAACGTTAATATTTGTAATTTAGATAGTTCCAGTCAAATCCTATTCGTGAAAGTCTATCATATTGAAGAGGACTTGAAATCAAATTGAACAGACACTCCAGTCAAGCACATGTCATACTTGTGTTCCTCAGTCCACTGACAGCAGTGTGTTTGTGTGTTTTTTGCTCTGCAGGTTGAGAAAGAACTGAAATCAATCTGCAACGACATTCTGGATGTACTGGACAAGCACCTCATTTTAGCTGCAACCACAGGAGAGTCCAAGGTTTTCTACTACAAAATGTATGTAAGATGGACTTTTAACCATGCTATTGATGGCTTCCTTAGCTGATGTTGGCTTCACAGACTTAACAGTAAAAGCAGTCTTCTGTTGAGAACACATATTAACAATAATCTGATCCATTTTTCTGCAGATTGTTGTAGTGAACAACCGAACAAATACATACTGTGCGGTTAGCTTAGTGTGAAGTACTACTCGCTGAACACACGGAGTATTAGCTTTTTCAGATAGTTAACTGAAGCTAACTTCAGTACATTACACATACTTTGACTGTTAAAGAAGGAGTAGCGCCCTGGCCCATGGAATACCAAACCAGGTCTGCGTTTGGGTAACGACTATGTGTTACAGTTGACTGGGCCAAATTTGCAGTTTCAGGCATTTATCCATTACTTTAGCACCGCTAGCACGTGTCTGTTTGTGTCTTAATTTAATATAATAAAGTCCTCTGTACATTTGTGACATAAAGGTTTAAAAGCCCATTGTGTTCAAAGAAGTTCAGAGTCCCCTCTAAATATGTTTGAATGTTTCTTAGAGTTTGCATCTTGTGGCTTTAGAAGCATACTACTGACATTCTTTTTTATTCACATGATCCTGGCAACGCATAGATGTAATTCCACCAACTCCAGGACAGGTGAACCGTCCTACTGGATCATAGCCAGCAACATCTCCTCACAGAAACGCTTAAATTCAACGCCATGTTCGCTCTGTTGCTTTTGTACGGCAGCACGCCTGTGAAAGCTGATAGTATGTGTCTGACGTCAGTGTTTCCCTCTGCTCAGGAAGGGAGATTACCACAGGTACCTGGCAGAGTTCGCCACAGGCAACGACAGGAAGGAGGCAGCAGAGAACAGTTTGGTAGCGTACAAAGCTGCCAGCGACATCGCCATGACCGAACTCCCTCCAACGCACCCCATCCGTCTGGGACTGGCACTTAACTTCTCAGTTTTCTATTATGAAATCCTCAACTCGCCAGACCGTGCTTGCAGGTGGGTTTAAAGGTTTGTTGTGAACATAACTTCAGACTGGCAGGAGCGGAGAACTTTGTGTTTCAAACAAAGATTTACAAATTGTTTTTATTACTGTATGTGGTCTTAAAATGGTTGTCATAATCTCATAATCACTACTCACGAAGCGCTGTGTGTTCACCTGTTCTTCCAACTAGAATGGAGTGAGCACAAAACACCAGCCCTGTTTAAGTTAATGAATACAGTGCAGACAGTATTGAATCTGGAGCAACCAGTTGAGTCACGTAAGCTCCAGTAAACCTGCTGAACAGCTGACTATTGAAGTTGCAGTGACACATGATTACATACACTTCAAATAAAGTGATTACTGGGAGAAACCTAGTTAATGCACAACTCAGAGAACATGTTTACATGCACTGGGGAAAAACCTAAATAACATGAGGTGCTCGGTCATGGGATTTCCCATCAGGCTCCACTTCCATCTGCCTCCTGCTCTCTGCTACAGTTTTCTTTCTGTTCTTAGACAACTGAGCGAGTATGAAAGAGTATTTCAGTCATGACTCATGAAAATCACACATTAACCAGCAGTCACTCCCAGGCTGCATTTTATAATTGCTACATCATCTATCATCAGCATACATACGTGTTAAAACCTATGGCTCTGCTGCATGTTTGACATTTAAAATGATGTGACCAAAAGCCAGAACAGTTGAGTAGGCCAGAATTTGAAAATAATCTGAAAACACCTCTTGTCAAACAATACTTTGGTACATTTATGACATAGAAAAAGATATACGTGGATAAGTGGCAGAGAAATCTTCTTGTGAAGGCCTGACTGTAAGATGATTACTGCGGTGCATTTACAGTAGGTCTGGGTTGCACCAACAAAAATGAATTAATCCAAGATTAGTTCACATTTTAGCAGTTTCACTCTGTTTCACCATTTAAAGAAAAACCCCATTTAATAAAATCAAATGTATTGATGTAAACTGAAATCAGTATCTAGATGCTTGAGTATTCAAATTAAATACATAAATAAGTCAAAATCCATGCTCACGTTGTTGGGACATGTTGTTTGCTAACTAACAATGTAGCTAAAACAATTTCTTCTAAGAAAAACTTGTCCAAATTACTGGAGCAATATGGGCGGAACTTTCTTCAAGGAACGTGACCATTTTTGTACAGTCTGTCAAAAACGTTAAACCTCTTGTGTTTAACGTTTAAAGTGTTTTAAAGTTACTACTGACTCTGAGTTTTGTTGTAGCAGAACTAAATTTAATCTAGGTTTAGAGTAAAAACTAAACTGAGGTTTAATGGTAAATGGACTTGCATTTCTAGAAGGCTTTTCTGCCTTGATGTACTCACAACGCTTTACAATGTGTCACATTCACCAGTGAAACAGTCACTGGGTTCAGCGTCTTGCTCAGGGACACTTCAACATGTGGACAGGAGTCGAACCACCAACCTTTCTGGTTTGTGGACGACCGGCTCTAAACTTTGTGGAGGCTGTGGCTCAGGAGGAAAAGAGAGGCTTAAATGTGATGCTTATTAATGTTGATGCAGTATAATTCAAAGTTAAGCCATGATTTTAAACCTGTTTAACAATGAATCCTTATTGACAAAACCCAGCCTTAAGATTAAACCACTGCACTGTCATGATGGTGGACATGACTCTGTCTTCTCTCCACAGTGCCACCTTCAGTTGTACTGGAAATACATTAGTTTTCTCTTCACACAGGGTGGCAGCTGTACCGACATTGGAAACATCCTCCTTCTGTCTTTTTGGACTGTGTGTTAAGTGCGTTTTCCTTTTATTGGAAAGCTGATGGAGCGTACGCAGGAAGTGAGAGGTGTCTGACATGCAGCAAACAGCTGTGACTGGAATAGATCCATGTGTTTCTCTCGGCCACATGTTAAAGTCCTGTAAGGAAGCAGGGTTGATAATTTCCATCTCTACACAAAGCCTCAGTCGCTGTGCACTGGAGTGTTTCACATAGTAGCAGCAGTGGGTTTCGCTCCCCAGCTCACTGTATTTCCCTGTGTCCACTCTGCTGACAGGTTGGCGAAGGCAGCGTTTGACAATGCCATTGCAGAACTGGACACGCTGAGCGAGGAGAGCTATAAGGACTCAACACTTATCATGCAGTTGCTACGTGACAACTTGACACTATGGACCTCAGATGTGCAGGGTAAGACAAAAAAAACCTACCAGTACTCTGCTTGAATAATAATTTGTCAGATGTTTTTCTCCATACTGATTTTATTTGACAGCAATTACACTAAATGGTTACCGGCTTAAATGAAAGGCATTTGGCCTCGACAGAGATCCGTGAACACTGACATGTGGCCAGGAATCAGCTTTCCAACATCCAACGTTTCCAAACCTGTTTATGGAAACGCACACAATTCTCATTTTCTTTCTTTGTGACTTTGGCTTCAGATTCGCTCGTCTGCAGCTACTGAGGCTATTCTGTTTTTGAACTTCCTTCCAACAGAGGATGCTGTCTACATTTACACTAAAACAGGCCTCATGTTAACCCTTGAAGAATCAGAGATGGGATGAATGTCTAAAAACAAAAGAAGTTGACTCTGGATGTTGCGTTTTTCACCAGCCATAGACAACTAAGTATTTTGTTGTCAACATATCTGTAAAAAGGCAGCATGTTGTAAAGCAGCCTGTCATGTTCACCACATTTATGTAGTTTAACATGATTGAGCGTTGTGTGTTTAACGTTTCAGTCTAAATGGTGGCTGTTCACTAAGTCATGGTCCTCTGGAACAAATGTCACTCATCCATGTGTACTGTAACTGCTTCACGTCTCCTCCTTCATTCTTGAGTGTATGAGCTTGAAGCAGCGTAGAAGCTCCAAACCTACTGTACATCATAGGTGCACGCCTTAAACTGAGAGCTGAGCTCAGACGAATGTGTGTCGAAGTCATTCTGCACAGTGAAGACAAGCAGAGCTAAACGGTACGGTTCAAAGCAGAGGCAGGCTGAAACTCGATTTGGTGATTTCAACTCTTTGACCGTGTACGTCAGTATAACTGAACAGAGTATTTCTAGCAGATCGTGTGTGTGTGTGTTGCGGAGTGTGACAGAACGCCATGCTGCAGTAACGGCTCCGCCTCCTCTGGCTCTCTCGCGCCGCAGTTAACTGTGGCGCTAATGAGCACTGTTCGGCTTTCTATTTTAATCACGATAGATTCTCGAGCCTTTGTTATGTGTGCCTCTTAATTCTTCATTACACGGATGGCTGTGCTGTCTCCATGGCAACCAGTTGTGCAAGTTCCCGAGGCATTGGCGGCCCCCAGTCAATGTGACTGTGACTAGTTTGGAAGACACTGAACTCTGCCTCACTGCTCTGCATATGAAACATGACAGTGTGTTTGGTGAGTTCGAGACGGCTCATTCTGGCCTGACTGACGCCTCTGCTCACTCTGCTGACAGCGCAGGCCTGTCACCGTCATGGAGTTAATTGTGATTCAGGATAGAGTTGGGTCAGTTTCCGGTTTTGCCCGATTTGTCGTTATGACAGGATCTGGCAAAAAAAAGAAATAAAGTATTTTACATCAGCAACCTGCGTCAACAGCATCACGGCCCCAGTAATAAGCAACATAACGATGTGATGAACATAATGTTACGTTTGTTCTGAACAG
>JAPQRN010000007.1:1760353-1772029 GCA_037367275.1 Coranthus polyacanthus
GAGAGGGCACGCCGTCATCAAGAGAATTTGTGTCTTTACTGTGGTCAACCTGGATACTTCGCCTCCCAACCTTATCCACAGCGAGGTCAGTAACTTGGCTGGCTTTGATGTGGAGGGGGTCATCAATCCCACCAATGCTGAACTTGAACTTAAAGATGATCTAGGTGAGCCCCCACCTCCCAGACCCACCAAGTGGTCCCGGCAGGGCTTTGAGAGAAATCCTTGACTGTTACAACTAGTGACATTCTCCAGTGGTTCTGGCTCCTCGTTTTGTCAGATCTGTTCAATCACACACCTGCTCAGTCTGGACAATGGAGATGATACAGATTGAATCTATAGTAAATATGTTTTGATTATTCCTGGGAGAGGATGACGTGGATATCACAGTAGATGTGTGCAACCCCAAATCAGAAAAGTTGGGACGATGTGGAAAATGAAAGTAGTGATTTCTAAATTTACTCGGACTTATATACTTCAATGCAGACAGAATGAAGACAAGATATTTAATGTTTTACCTGGTCAGTTTCATTCCATGTGTAAACAATACAATTCAGTCTGCAACACTTTGAGATGGGGGTAATTTAACACGAGTAATGAGGTAAAAAATGTGATTTCATTGCAGACCGTATGAAGACTATACATTTGTCTTCATGTACTTGACTTAAAGGCAAACCCTCTCAAGTAATCGCATACGTATCGTTACATGTGGTCCATATAGTTGAGTCCAGAGAAGTCGACACACTCGACATGCACAGGATATTCAGGGATTTTCCTAAATTCCTAATAAGGCTCATGAAAATGAATATTCCACTAATATTTCTGTTTTCATGCAGCCTTGCAAACCCTTCGTTCCACTGTGTGAACTCAGCCTTTACTTCCTTCAAACACCTTCTTGAAAAGGTCAGCGTTTTCAATATTTGCTCATATCTGAAAACCTGTTGATATCCTCTTCCATAATGTTTCAAAGTAGGGTGTGTTTCTTCCTCTGACCAGAAATGTGGACTTTGTCTCTATCCCGTATGTCACAATTTGCAGTAAAACCTGTAAATGAGACGCGTATGCTGAATGCGCTGTATACACGTCCAAAGAATCCTCACACAAAGAATATCACCAGAGTAATATCAGCAAATACTCCATGTCTTAATCTGAAAATGCTCCATTTGGAAAAAAGGCCTGATTCAGAACATACTGTTTACATAACACCCGTCAAAGCCAGAATATTGTGAACAATGGTGGAATATTAGTGCATGTAAACACACTCATTTTTAACATAAGTCTTCCTGTTTGGAAAGTATTATATGTATTATAGTACTTGACAAAATGCCAAAGTGACCCTGAGCCTGTGAGGGTCTATCACCTACAGATAAATAGCAGTTCTCTTACATTCAACCTTTGTTTGTACAGGGGTGGCTCAAGGAGAGAAGTTCATAAGTAAGCAATTCATAGACAGGATACATAATCCAATATAAACAAGCACACCACAAGCGGGTTCTTGTTACAGTGGTGTCTTGAGTGGTCACAGATCATAGGGATTCAACCGGCTTTCTTTGAAGAACACTCCTGAAGGACTAGACCTTCCGTGGATGCTGCTGTTGTACCAAATCTAGATTCTAATCACCTGCTGACATCAGCTGTTTCAGATCCCATCGTTATTCAAAGTTCGCACCTCATTACTAGTCCCAAATTGTCCCGTCCGTCCCGACTGCACTGCAGGCCTGAAGGCAGGAACGGATCTGTGAGAAAACATGAAATATCTTCTTCGTACTGTCTGCAATGAATGAAAAACGAAGTCTCCGTAGATTCAGGAATCTCTGCTTTCTGTTTTTATGTGCGTTCTACATACTGGCCCAATTTGTCCTATTTTGGAGTTGAGTCTTTTAGTATTAAAATACATCATAGAAACACTTGAAATACCTGACAATCCAAATCCCAAAACGTATGATCCAAAAATCAATACTTTAATAAACTAATCAAGTGAATAGATTTGGAGATTAATCCCTTACAGCATAAGCCATAAGAGTGGAAACCATGTATAATTCTTCAGCAACTTGTTGATTCCTTGTTCGTCAGCTCTGCAGGACATAAAAAAGACTTGCTGATGGTGTTGCTGTGTGAATCCATCCAGAAGGTCTTAACTTTGATCCCATGCTACCTCATGGGCGATCCATTTTTTTCCTTTGCTCGGAGATCAAGAGAATATCATTAATGAAATTCAGTTTCTCATACACACACACGAGCATTTCTCCGAAGACATTCAAGGATTTTCTCAAAGCCGTTCAGAGCAGTGACCCGCTCGCTCTTCCGTCGAACAGATGTGTTCAGGTTCATTCTAGGTTGCCTTCTTTTCAGACGACTGACAGAACCCTATAATCCTCACATTTGAGGTAAAATGATTGGGCTAAAGTACCAATTCAAACTGGCAGAAGACAAACTGAAACTGTTAGTTGGACTGTAAGGTTGTTGACCTGGAGTGTGATCGTATAATCTTGATTATTTTTTTTTTTTTTATTCCAGATAACAGGATGGCACAATTAGTCAGAAACATTTTGTGTTACTTTGATCAAAGATAAAACCAGAGTATTGTATTCTGTAATTTAAATTAGTGTGACTTACTGCAGGTCTACGGTACATCTGGCTAATTGTGCTAATGGTCCTGCTCTCTGATTGGATAATGTGACCTGTCGCGTCACAGTTGCCTCCGCCTCTTTGTCTTCTCTTTCTCTTTTTTTTTTCCCTCTTCCTCTTTGTCCCGTCATGTTACTCCTTTTCACTCACTGTGTTTTTACCACCATGTTGTTTGCCTGTTGTTGTTGTCGTCTGTAGTTGCAAGTTGTCCAAGCCGACATTTCCATCGTGGAGAGCGACGCTGTCGTTCACCCGACCAACTCCTCCTTGTATACAGGTGGTGAAGTAGGTAAAGGAACCATTGACACCAGAAAAGATCACGGCTGCCTGTCTGCTCTGTCTGTCTCTGTCTCTGCATGTTCCAGTCCGTCTGCGCCGCGGTCTGTGGAGAAACATCACAGCAGCAACGTAGTTTAAACCGCATACATGTACACTGCTCTTCTACATACAGAATACATGCTTCGCTGCAGTTTTAAAGACTTGGATGAAACACTGACTGACAGAATAATACTGTATCGTGAGCGTGTGTTAACTTGTAGAGGCTTGAAACGTTCAAGTGGTGACTGTGAAAAAACACCTACTTACTTAATGAGGTGCTTGTGAGAAAGTTTGCAGATTTTAAAAGTCAGCTGCCAGAGAGCACCGCATTCACACGCCATGTTTTCAATCAAACCCAGAAGACCAACTAAATGTGGATCTTTTGAAAAGGATCATTTGAATTTGGCCGTTCGCTGCTTTTAAAATTAGCTGGTGCTTGGCAGCTGACGTGATTCTCTCAGATGTCAGACATTCTTGCACTTGAGAGAACCAAACGTTTTTTTATAACGGTTACTGGTTGCAAATGGGGCTTGTTTCGCAAAAGCAGAATTAATTAAGTTAGCTGGATAACTGCTTTGTAGAAGCTGGAGCTCTTAATGAGGTAATTCACACGAGCTGTAAAGTAAATTATACGGCTGTACTGTGAGGAAACACATCAGTGCTGGTGTTAATATGTTTTTTTTTTTTTTAAACAACTGGCAAATTTATAAAAAAACTGTCATCTCGTGGGTTGAAAATGGCTCGACACTTCCCGTTTTAAATAACCCTGAACCTCGCAAGGATGATGCCGACGTAAAGTCAACTGTTTTTTGGTCTTATCTACATCCTCACATTTATGTTAAAACGTGAACAGCGTCTTAATCGGCGGCCTGCAGCCTACCTGCCCATCAGTCGGGGTCTGTGAAACCACGCTGATTTTCCAACGGAGAACTGAAGCCCAGAGGCTCGCTACAAAGCCACATGACAACAACAAAAAATTCACTCAATCGCGCAGAACACAGGAGTTGCTTGTCTGCCCTCGCCTTGATCTGTTACTGATTCTATTTTTACACATTAGTTGAGGCAGCTGTAGACCAGAAACTCCTGTTATGTGTGGTTAAATTACTGCTTCTTGTCATTAAAGGTTAATGGCTTTGAAGAGAGTGATACAGCTTGCTTTGCTCAGTTTTTTACTAACACATCAATGCCATTTGGGATGTTATAACAGACATACTGCAACTTGAAGAAGGTTAATGCCTCTGTGTGTATTTTTGTGTAGTAGCAGCTAATGAAATAATCACAGCTGCGTAGCTAAACCTCTAACCACAGCAGTCGCTCCAGCTCATCCAACCTTCCAACAGTGGATGTATTGTTTCTCCTAAAGGTCCAGGAGGAGAAATGAGGATTGTGCTGTTTATATATACAGAGGGAGCAGGTCACCATGTTGTTTCTACAGTAGCTCAGAACAGGCTTCCTCTTTTTTTCCATTTTATAGTGGGTGGCATCCGTTATTAAGGTGCATTGGGCCTGGAACACCTCATCAGTGTGTGGCAGTTGCGTTAATTGTTGATTTTTTATTTCGGCGCGTACGTTAACACATTAGAGCGGCCGAAGAGAAGCCTATTTTTCATGCGTGAGGTCAGCGGCTCGCAGCAGAAATAGACAGAAATATTTGACACCTTTTTACTATAGTTTCAGTATCAGTTTCGGTATCTATACTATGCTCTGAGGTTGAATGAAAATCACACGAGAGATTGAACTCTTCACTCTACAACAAACTAAATTTATGGCGAAATTGACTCATATTGATAGTATATCGATGGGAAACTCATTGTAAAAAAAAAAAAAAAAGAAAGTAGGGCTTACAGTAATAAATACGCTGCCGGTGTGAACACAGGGAGTTAATATCCCCTTAACTAAAAAGACCAGGCTCTAACGAGGGACTTTGAATGTTTTTTGCTGCCATCGTATGCGAAGGTCAGGGGGTTTTCAGTTGGTTGTAATCTGCAACTTCACCGCTAGATGTCACCAAATACCACACACTGAACCTTTCAATGATGACACAAATGCAGCCATCCCAGTTTTTAGGTTTGTAGGTGGAGTTACGCAGTAAGTTAACAGAAATGGTCAGGATTTTGTCTTCGTTTCCCTCATCGATCCTGCTTGAGAAAAGCCCAAGCCACGCCACAGTCTGACATTTCCCATCAGTTTATTAAAAATGTTTTGTAACTGTTTCGCGCAACTTCCCAAGGCTGAGTCAAACACATCACACTGTCGTCAACTGATGCGTAAAAGCTAAACCGTAGTCTCTTACTGCCACTATTTCTCCACTGACGGCAGCACACTAGTAAATACCGCACAGCAGATTCAGCGTAAGAAAATATGTCCAGTTGGCCTGAAATACGTAGATGATGCAGTGCAAACAGAAATGTGATACAGACACAGATCGGTTAAGTACATCATGTAATACAAACGCTGCTTTATATTCCTGTCGGTGTGATCCTGAAACCATTCTGCTGCTTGTTTTGTTCCACTCGACTGAAATGCGGCCAATCTGGGACTCTTTCTTCCCTGCATCCTCAGTCCTCTCAACTTTGCTGTCAGTTCAGGTGGTTGGAAAGAAAGCTCATCACTTTTCCGATCGGGACATTTAATTTAAAAACATTAGATGACTTCCTGGCTTTCAAAGGCGATTAATTTTGTCTCCTTATTGAAAACAATTTTTGAGCAACATTAATCTCACTCTGTTCATTCTCGCCTGCCTGTTTTTTAATGATATTTGATTCAGAGCACTTGTATTTCAGGCTCAGCAGACTCGAATCGCTCCACTCAGCTACTCTCTTTAGTCATCTGAATAAAAAGGAGAAGAGCGCTGTTTAATTTGCTTTCCCACTGGCCTCGTAAATTGTAGACGTCCTAAAATATTTTGCACACAGCGTCGACGTGCTGCTAGCCCTTCACTCTAATTCCAAAAGAAAACACCCTGTGTCTGCTGCAAATAGGCCAGAATGGGAGGACAGAGGAAAGTAATTAAGGACTCTGGCTTTAATGCAGTACTTTAGCTGAATGAATCATTTGGAGAATAGCGGCTTTGTACTTAATTTGTGAGACTTTTCCTGAGTTTTTTTTTTCTTGCGTGTGAGAGAGTCCAGAGGAAATGACTGACAGCATTGTTGTCCGTGTCTGTATGTCTGTCCTCATGTCTGCCTGCCTGTCTGTTTGCATGACCCACACCTCTTCTTCTTTCTTCTTCTTCTTCTTCTTCTCTCCTGCTGTTTTTTTTTTGTTTGTTTTTTTTTCCTGTCTGTCCATCCACGTGAGGAAATAATGACTTAAACCCTCTTTGCGCTTCCAGGCAGCGCCCTGGAAAAGAAAGGAGGGAAGGAGTTAACCGAAGCGCTGCAGGAGCTGAAGAAGAAAAACGGCCCTCTGGAGGTGGCCGGTGGTAAGTGATCACTGCAGAAAGAAAGGGCTCTAATGCAGGAAGCAGCTGGGTTACAGTGCATGGAAGCACATTTCTACAACTGTGATGAAAAGTAAAGTGAAAATGAGGAGTTAGCATGTCAACATGATGAGAAACCTGCTCAAAATTTATCTCACAATAATAACTAGGCTGAATCCTCTTTTTCCTGCCCACGGCCAGCCGCACAGTTGACGGGGTTTAGACAGCTGAACATGCATACACACACAAGTTATATAAATTACATGACAATAAATAAATTACAGAAGCAGCAAATAGTCAACAAATGTGCGTCAGACAATTATCAATATACGACTCAGTCAGGCAAAACATCTACAGCCAGAAGTTTCTGCCTCCAGGTCTTTTAAAAACCCTTTGAAAGTGTCCCATAAGCTCCTTAGTTTCTCAAAATAATGAGAAACAATGTTTTGACATACAAAGCCCTTATGTAGAGAAAGCATGTGTTTATTTTGAGGTATTAAGTCATTATTTTGACTTCCAGGATCTTTTTATTTTCATCACAGTGATGGAATGGGCTTCTATGAAAGTGCGTATCGATCCATTCGAGCGCCACCGAGCTCCTATGACGGTGATGTCAGTGTATCCCGTAACTCTCTCATCACACACACACACACACACACTGAGGATGAGGTTTGGTGTTTTTTGGCTTCTGCTTTCACATCCTGCAAATGAGTCAGTCCTACTTGAGCACTCTCCAACTCTTCTCCAAAAGGCCTCGTGTATAACGACGGAGGCACATGTACAGTAAGTTGCTGCAGAGTGGCGGAGAGCATTTTGGTGCCACATGGTGGTTTAAATTGAGCAGTAGAAGCTGTTTTAAAGGCAGGGGAAGGAAGAAATGTGATACATACTTGTCTGAGACATGCAAATTAGAAGTGGCTACAATAGACAACAGAAAACAGAGAGAAAGGTACAAATGTAAATATGTCATCTACATGTAAAAGTATAATTTGTAAGCAATGTATTTGTTTTAAAACCTGATGTAAAAAAATAGCCTGTGCATGTTTGGATGTAGAGGAAGTGATCTGGGTTGACGTGTGTGTCCAGAATCATTGAAACAAGTAGCCGCACATTAAAAACCGGCGTACTTTTTTTGAGGGAAAAAAACCCCCACTATGATTGTGGATATTTTTGTCATGAAAACCGAGCAGGGGTTTAGTTTTGGCGGATAATAGCTGTTCTTGAGGACGTTAGTCTAAAACCACAGGTACTGGTCTTCAGAGAGCCATATTGTTTGAGCCCTCGCAGATTATTTTATCTTTGAGTTCATTCTACTCTGCTGCTTCTTTTAGTCCAGCTCTTACTCTTCCTCCATCTGTCTCTCTCATTATCCATCTCTCACACTCACTTTTTTAAACCCTCCCCACCTCCGCCTCCCCCCTCTCCCCCTCTCCCCGTCTCACATTCAGCCAAGTTCACTCCTAATGCTGGTCTCAGTGTGTGGAGCTCATAAATAGATTACCAGGTGACCGGATACTGAGCCAGCCCAGCCTGTCAGGGATTCTGGGGTTCTGGGTCAGCCAAACGGTTCCAAGTCCTGACCAGATCTGGTTCAGAACGGCCATAAAACACTTATTTTATGTTTGTCTCATTTTATAAGCAAACTTCCCTTTAATTGAGTCAAGGAGGTCAGTTACGTTTGAGCGACTGGGTGATCTCTGCTCCCTAAATATGTTGATGACAAACATTAAAAAAGACGAATTTCACCACATAATGCTAAAAGCACAGTTTCAAATAGATCAATGTAAAGGCTTCAGTTGATCCCACGATCCCTAACCCTAAGCTCTGATTAGAGGCGTTAACGCTGACTTTTGTAAACAATATTTTCTACAGATTTCATGATCCCAGCTGAGTCTACGTCAGCATCAAGGTGGGGAAGACTCGAGGTGTTTTTAAGCCAGGAAGTGGTGTGTTGTGCAATTTTTATCTGTAAAATCCCAATTTTTAGACATTTGCCAATATTAAATGAATATTAACACCAGCATTTCATCACAGTTAAGTCCTATAATGCATGTTTTTTAAAGCTCAAATAAACATGATTTAGTGTGCAGTACCTCTTTAAGCAATAACAAAATATCAAATATAAAGCTATGTGTGACATTTCCACGTTAAAATACCTACAAACGCCTGTTGTACATTTTGTTGACTTGTGTAATTAAAATATCTAAAATGTTTCCAACAATGTATGTATGTAACAGCCTAAGGCAATATCGTCACGTCCCCTTTACTAACATTACTGTTACTTGCAGCTGTTTCATTAGAATTAATGATGGTGAGAAGAACTTTTTCCCATGTTCCCACATTACTTCACAACTTCATCAAATACGACGTCTTTTTCTTAATGTTTTGATGTCGATTGAGAGGCCGCTAGCAGCAGAAATCAGTCTGGTTTATGAAAAGACTTTCTAAACAAAATATAGAAAAGTGAGGACGCGATACATTGTGGTGCATTTGAGCGGTTGACTGGTTTATTGCAGGGTTTTTCTCCGTTACTCCTTTACAAGGCTTAGGTACAGCACCCAAGCCAAATTAATGTAAAATCAATGTGGAGAGCATCAAAACTAACTAAAATCACCTTTCCTAGATCTAATAGTTGTAGTAGGAGGTCATCTGAACCCCCAGCAGTTCACCTAAAATGAGCTCAAAATGAGTCGAATAACATCCAAGAAGTTTGGATGATTTCACCCCCAAATCACACAACCACACAACCCGGTTCCCCACCGCAACCACAGCACCTATGAAACCGAGGGAAAACCCTGGTTTATTGTAACTGAATGGAATCGCGAGGCCCGTGAAGATGCACACGTCCAACAGCCAGGTAACTAAACCAACACTAGAAAGAGTCACGTTTCCAAAAAACCCGGTGGTACCGTTGCGTTGTCTGATTGACAGGCACTCTCCAGATGTGCAGCTCACAAACATCACCGTTGCCAAAATCTTTTACGCATAGTCCCACCTTCCCAAACCATAAAACAAGTTAAACAGTGCAGGCCGTTCTGAAAACAGTAATTATCTTGTGGACACTTTTCCTCATGAGCAGATCCCACACATGCTCGGCTGTGTGAATTCTCTCCGTCTCTGCGTGCCATCTGGAAATGAGCTCGTCCTGGGCTTTGACTCGCTGTGGGTTAATGAACTCTGACTGCAGGCTTTCTCACTTCAAGCGCCGGGGCCTTTGGCTGAGTTACACCGGCTACAGATGCCGGTTTGATGGAAGGCTAAACTAAATGTTTGAACTCCAGAAACCAGACTCTCCCTGTTTTCTTCTTTCACACATCTCTTCTCGTCGGTCACCTCTTCTTCCTCTCCTCTCCACGTCTGGAGAAGTGATTTCTCTGGCCCACCTCGCCGTAATAACCTCGGTCAAACCGTTTTAAGCTCTTGGAGATTTGCTACATACATTTTCCACAAAGCAAAGTGTTCTTTTAGATCTCAGGCCTCCAAAGTCGATGTGTGGGTTTTCACTTCTGACAAAACTGTTTAATGGGGCTGATTTTGACTGGAGATAATGTATGTGACATGCACACATCACGCGAATAGAGTTGAACAAGTTCACTCACTGTTTAACTCAACAAAATGAGCCGTGATTTGTATGTATGATGTTGTGGCACAGGAACATTTTAACTTTGATTTTTTTTTTGCCTCATTATGTTTTCATTAGATACATTTCCATCCAGCTGTTTTTATTCATATTTTCAATTTGCACAGTAAAAAAAAAATCAAAGTGGAAAAGTTGCAGCATCAGTAAAAGGTACATATGAATAAGTGCAGTAGAAACAGATTTAAAGAATAATTGTGTGTGTGTTCATGTGTGGAGCAATGAGGAGGCTGTAATATTCACTGATTTAATACGAGAAACAAAACACAAATGGAAACGGCGATGAAACACCGTCGTGTATGAAGAGCTGCAGAAGCAAATGTTAGAATGCGAACGACAATCGTAAACTATTCATTCCCCAAATAAAGTAGTAGAAGTGAACTTCATTTCTATAGTTTAGAGCTGAGGCGATTATTTGATCCATCAGTTGCCATTTTATCGGCTATTAATAAATGAAACTACAGATGGATCGATTAATTGATGATGATCGATGGGTAATCTGAGGCTTCTCGACAGGTATGACTGACTTTGAGGGACGATAACGACTAGAAAAATTTAAATTGCACAGAGAATCACCTAGATTTTCAGACAGTTAGTTTGACAGTTCAATATCAGATTAGATAGAAAACAAATCTACGTTCTGTGATTTCTAGGCCAAACAACCGATCAAAGTATTGAGTCAGTAATAGGTTGGTCTCTTCTCCCCTCCTCTCTCAGCCGTGTTGACCGCCGGCTT
Organism: Coranthus polyacanthus; assembly: GCA_037367275.1. Classification (NCBI taxonomy): domain Eukaryota; kingdom Metazoa; phylum Chordata; class Actinopteri; order Kurtiformes; family Apogonidae; genus Coranthus; species Coranthus polyacanthus. The sequence continues at coordinate 1,771,091 of JAPQRN010000007.1, forward strand.
TGGTTTGCCCGCCAAGTACGTCATCCACTGTAACAGTCCAGGCTGGGGCTCCGACAAGTGCGAGGAGATGTTGGACAAGACGGTGAGGAACTGCCTGGCTCTGGCTGACGAGAAGAAGCTCAAGTCAGTGGCTTTCCCCTCCATCGGAAGCGGAAGGTATGTGAACACAAATCCACACAGAAAGTATCAGTAGATGCAGTCTGCAAACATTTACACCTGAAACAAGAGATCACACTCACTCGCTTTGGGTTTTTTTTTAGTTACTCAAATCGTCTTCCTGTATTTTTCATGTTTAGGTGATTAAAATGTCTCCAGAGGCCACAGGAATAAAAATGTCCAGAACAAACTAATACCAGACAAATAAGCAATCTGACAGTGAAACAATTTGAAAGAGAAATAACGTAATAATTAGTTAAAAGCCTTTTAGTCTCCTGCTGTAATGAACAGGACACAGATGAACACACAGTTCTCCAAACTCAAATTATGTCCAATACATGTATTCATCTTGGTTGTGTTTACTGTGACCTCATTAAAAAAACATCACATAGTGACGGAATATATCCTTTTATATCACGGCAACAGTTTATATCACAATAGAGTCATTGTTCGGTGAAGTCAGTAAAGAAACGGTTTCAAATAACCACACTGTACCTCAACACCGTTGATTGTTTTATTTGGGACTTTCATACAAACACTTCCTGATCATAATTGCTCTGTTCTGTGTCACGTTCAATCTCCTCCATGTTTGTTTGCGTTGCCTTCATGTAAATGTTCCTGCCTTGCCTCCTTTTAGAAGAACACAAAGCAGCAAAGCAACACAAAAAATATTTCCAATAAGAGTGTGATTTGTGACATAAACGACGGAGCATAATGTGAAACGATATATTTTTCTATCATTAACACTGTGTACTGTTTGTATTGTGTGTGTGTGTGTGTGTG
>JAPQRN010000007.1:1783980-1795242 GCA_037367275.1 Coranthus polyacanthus
TATGGGAAATGTCACTTGTTCTTTCTGTATAGCCACAAGGATCTAACATAAATTACGCCATCTGTGCAAACCGACTGGGTGCAAATGTCTTGCAGACTGTTTGTGTGTCTGACAAACATGTATATCCCTGTATGCAAACACAGAAAGTAGTGTCAACACAACCATGTATCCACATCTTTTTGTGGGCTGTTTGGCTCCGTAAGCGTTACGGTATAAAGAGTTTATCTTCTGAGGAGCATGAATGCGCCCGTTAAATTAGAACGTCCTCACACAGATATCAACCTCAATTTATCCAAATGTTTAAATCCAAAATACACATAACCTTGCGATATGGAAATGTTGGTGGCAAGCAGCTATGTGTATATTCAAAAAACGCTTCTGAGTAAGTCATTTTGTGTACATTGTGTAAATGTATGTAAATGTAATGTGTAAAACTGTAATAGCCATATGCGTAACAACAGAAACATAATTAATTGCATAAAGGAGAATTACGGAGAGCAGCCAGTTTCCCTTTTTTGTGACTTCCAGTTATTGGCTAACTCTTTTCATTAAACATAGGCAATTAATTTAATATATAACACTTGTTCACTCTGAAATATTTGCATCATCTTGACTAACATGACTGTATTTTACCTCCCTGCAACTCATGAGACATGATTATACACTGATCATGTATGAGTTGTTTTCTTTGTATTATTATCATTATTTAAACAAAGATTACAGCAGCCAGTGTTCAGTAACAGTTTCAGTGCAGGTGAAAAAAATCCACTTGGAAAACAGAGTGAAGATATATACCACTGACCGACATTAGCCTGGAAGATAAACAATCCAAACTGCTCATAAAGAGTATAAAAAGTATAAAATCGCTCATCACAATGAACTTATTCAAACATTTACTGAATGGATGGGGCATTTGGTAATATTATACCTGTGATATGACAGTTACTTTACTCAGTGACTGAACAAACTAAGCTAGGCAGTTTAACTAACTACCTAAGGGATGACAAAGTACCATTAGCATGACAACACTATTGCAGAACTGTCACTTTCTGCCACCAGTTTGGGTTTGTCCAAAACACGTCGGCGTTGTTTACATTAAAAACACAAAAAAACGTCGAGTAACTTTTGAAAGTACTCTGACGACAAATTAGCCTAATCTATTTAAACTAGTTAGCTCGAATGAGGGAAGGGTTCAAACAGAAGTCCAGAAGAAGTTCATCAACTGCTACTTCCACATTCAAAAACCCGGTGGATACTGTCATCAAGAAAGTATTTCTCTTAATCATGTGATACTAATTTCAACAAGTTCACCCAGTCTTAGCGTGTCCATGTCCAAAACGTCCACCTAATTGATTTGGAATCTATTCACATATGTCCCTCTGGATCAGAGTGTTGGACGGACTGACTGAACTGAAACCTCCGCTGCTAATTGACCAAAAATTACAATAGAACGTGGATGTCTTACTTTGGAACAATATTGCTGAGTTAAGCAATGGGAGATTAAATGAGGGAAAACAAAAGATGAAGCTTGGCTGAGATTCTTCTCATGGGAACAAATCAACAGGGTCAGGTAATGCATCACTGGACAGTTGTAAATAGCTTTTACTGGCCTTGCCAGGGTCTTAGGGTTAGGCCGAGGTTATTGAAGACTCACACATCTCCACACACACACACATACATATTCACACCACAAAATGCATGCACACTATCGTCTTTTATAGACACACACTCAGGCTCTATCCCTTTGTCTGTGGGGTTAATCTCTGGGCCAGATCAAAGGGTGATGTCCAGGAGATAAACTCCGGCCCTGAAGGTACCACCCTCTTTCTCTCTGTATATCTGCAAATGATTAAGCTCAAGGTGATTCACGGCAGCTCGCCGAGTAGACCTGCAGGATTCTGGGCCAGATAGAGGAGGATTTGTCCAAGCTGTCGCAGTCAACCCTGCTACCGCTCATTTCAACGTTTGCCTGTCGCTCCGCTTTGAGCCTCCGCATGCTCTGAACCAGACGTGAGAGCCACTCGAGAGACCCCCGTAGATAAAAGACCCTTCACCCCTGACAGGATGGGATCTCGCTGAAAACACACCGCAAATTATACACTCTCCTGGCTTTGTATGAGGGATATCCAAGAAGGAATCCTTTTGAAACAGCCATATATTCAGCCAGTTGAATGTCTGGAGGCTTTATTGGGCAGAAAATCTTGAATGGGAGGCAAAAGGCCCTGCTTGTTCCTGCTTGATTTTGGAATACACTTCTAACAAAGTAGACAGGGGCGGATGAATGCGTACATGTGTCATCGCTGCTGACACGCTAAATGAAGGGTATCAAAGCATGAAGGTTTGGCATGGAGGGAGGGCCAGAAGGAGAAAAAGAAGAAAAGAAAGACGCAGAGGGAGAAGAGATAAGGGTAAAAATAAAAAATAAAAAGAAAGTGCTAGAGATTGAAGGCAAGAGAAGGAGCCATGAGAACATGTTGGATGTAGCAGCAGCTGGACAGGTTTTCAACAAGCAGGCCATTATGTTACTTTACAAGCTGTAGCCTTTCACTTCCCCATCAGTTGGTCTCTTAATCGCTAAGGGTGTAGTGAACTTGCAAATGTTGCAAAAAAAGAAAAATCAAATCAGGCATGTTTCCATCAACGGAGCAAATAAACCAGGCTTTGTAGTGTCGTCACAAGGTGGCAGTATTGGCTACGTTTGGCATGACTGTAATAAAAAGAGCAGAAGAAGGAGAGATTGGATTTTTGGAGCGTGTTCAGAATTGCATACTGGTCACCGCATAGCTACTGCATAAATATATACAGTATAATACATGCGTTTCCGACATAGTACTATATAGACACGTGGTGACCAGGATGTAGGATCTGGTGGCAGATGTTTACAGAAGTTTACGTTATATTAGAAATCTACATCTACATATAGCTTGTTTATTAGCTCATTTCAGTGTTGCAAACTACACGAGTATGCCATTTCTTTTTGCCACAAATAATCATTTGTATAAAAATATACGTACATTTGAAGGCTGTTTTTGGTTTACTTTGCTCAGCTGAGGCCCACACTGCAGGTAATTAAACACTAGTCGCCACTCGCTACTAAACAAAAGAAGCAGAAGTTGACCTTAATGTAAACTAGAGATTTTTATCCAAATCACAACCTCGGGATATTTTTGGCATACTGCACATTTAGCTTTTCTTTTTGCATACTACATACTGTATACTATCTGCTACATTTTGGCCAAACCACTACGTAGTGTATAGTAGGCGGTTTTGAATGCGTCCTCGGTCTCATCAGTCCAAGCGTACCTGTTGTTAGGACCAGTCATGTTTTTGCACAAATATAAGGCAAGGTGCAGGGAAAACATTTGGTCAGTGTTTTAAATGTTTTTGCCACGCCAGTAATTATTTGGATTAATATCCCATTAAGTGCATCAACTCTCAAAACAGTCAAAGCAAAACCCACTTCACGCAAGTGCAAAAACTTTCTTTTTTTGAATTTTGCAGTTTTCGGCAACGTTTTTTTAATACGATACTACGAAATGTGCGTAAAAAAAACGATGTCGATGGAAATACGGAAATACTATGATAACTGCGTGAGGCAGGGGGAGGGTGGCCTCCGGCTAATTGGGATCCCAGCCTTCATCAGAGGACTGAAAAGACTCCCTCCTCACTGCTTTGACACCTTTAGAAGGAGACAGGTGATGCCATTTACCCCTCACCCAAGAGGAGACCAGGAGGAGGTGAGATAAGAAGAAGCATGGAGGTGGAGGTAAGGTAAGGGCGCACCTCAGGGCGAGCTTTGGTGTTGTGACTCACATTTGTTTCTGTTTTTGTTACCCACGTCTCCCTCTGTGCGTCTGCTGTCTGTTTGCGTTCATCTACATGCATATACATGTGGAAGCCTGCACACTTTGAACAACACAGGTGAGTGTATGTTCAGTGTGTCCAAATGTGGTTCTCATTCCAACTATTCAACAGGGTGTGTAACAGGGTGTGACTGCTGCATCAAATGCTGACAACAGTGGGAAACTAGTCCAAAATATTAATAGCGTCATCATATTTCTGACCCCAAATTCTCACCTATAGTGATGACTTATTGTGCATGCGAAAAATAATGAAATACCATAGACTGCATAAGAGAAGTTGACGTAGCCGCTGTGACTTCATCCATTGGTTCATGAACTAGGTCTCCTGTTTTGAAGGCTCGAGTTTACATGTTGGCTATTGCTGTGTTGGCTTTGTTTGTCACTACCTGATCCGTACCGGAAACCTGATTTGTTCTATGAATGTGTGAAAATGCCAGTATTCCTGAGTGATTTACAGCAGTTTCTGTGATTTGAAGACAATGAATGTAAATGTTACCTTTAGTTTTAGTAGTTTAAGTTTCTTATCAAATATATATAGTCTATGTTTTTTTTTTTTCAAACAGATCAGCTAACATTATCTAGCAAGCTAATAGCAGGTAAGAGCTATTTCATGAAAGCAAACACAGTGTTCATTTACAGCAATTAAGTCTAAAATACATATTATTTTGAAAAACTGGTGACAAGAAGTAATATTTTGGCACATGCTTAGAACCTATCAGGTAGTCACAGGTGGAGATAGTGATGCTAACTAACGCTACAGCTAACTTACTGAAAACACGACTGCTCTGCTAACTAAACGTTATGTTAAACACCAACAACAACTACTTGCTAAGAGTTAACACATACAGTTGTTTGATGATTGTCATGTCTACTCTATGTAGACTGATTTATAAACACACTAATCAGCACTAGCTGGTCTAAATAGCAGGCTAACTGACAGACCATATAATGCACTTTCAACTTAGGTAACAGGTCTGAAACTAATGAAAAATTGGTAGTTCATAAGACATTTGATCCTTTTGATGCTCTTGTTAGTATAATTTACTACTACGCCCACAGTAGAGCTGTCTGTCAGGAAAAAAATCAATTTTATTCAATAAACAGAAGCCGTGAAAGCTGTAAAGTTTGTATCCATCCATCCATCCATCCATCCATCTTCTACCGCTTATCCGGGTCCGAGTCGCGGAAGCAGCCGAAGCAGCAGAGAAACCCAGACTTCCCTCTCCCCAGCCACCTCCTCCAGCTCCTCCGGGACACCGAGGCGTTCCCCGGCCAGCCGAGAGATATAATCTCTCCAGCGTGTCCTGGGTCTGCCCCGTGGCCTCCTCCTGGTGGGACACCTCCCCAGGGAGGCGTCCAGGAGGCTACCTAAGTAGGTGCCCGAGCCACCTCAACTGGCTCCTCTCGATGTGGAGGAGCAGCGGCTCTACTCCGAGCTCCCCCCGGATGGCCGAGTTCCTCACCCTATCTCCAAAGGAGAACCCAGCCACCCGGCGGAGGAAACTCGTAAAGTTTGTGGAATTAAAAAAATCAGAACATCAAAGTTTATTCTTGACCTTGAAAATTGTGGTTTGACAAAACTATCTCAACTCAAAGTCCAACCAGTGCTTTCAGGAGTATAAAATGATCTTAATTACTGAATGGTGTGTCCTCAGTTGTCTCTGTCCGTCACAGACAAGAAGTCCAAAAAAAATCATGTTAGCTACAATGTCAACTATACTGACAACTGAGTAAAGTCTGTCTGGTGATGAAGACTGAGAACTGCGATCATACAAACAACTGCTGTGGTCAATATTCTGGTATTAACAGTGTGAGTCCAAATGAATCTGTTATATGATAGTGTTAAGCCGTTTCCCACCCAGCTCTGTTTGTTTTGGTACAACTTATAGTTTTGTCTTTCCAGCTCTTTGACTCACTCTCATGTCTACGCTCACCTGTGTACAGACATAGCAGGCAGCTCATTACAGCAAAATGGCAAATGACAAACCCATAGGCTAAGTTAGCAGCAAAAACTGTGCATTCGCTTATCAAACCTGTAACTAATTAATGAAGTGATGTAACCTTTTGAATGTGTACTAAGCCAAGAAAATTCCGAGAAAACATATTGTAATGTTTAAATTTTGTAAATTAAAATATAAAGATCTGAAATGCGTTCATGACAAACAAATAAAATGAATTAGAATAAGATACAACATTTATAATATTAGATTTCATCCCCTCGGAAAGGGATTTTTAAACATTTATTTAGGCCCGTTCCCACGCCTTGAAATTATAAGGGCACAAGAGAGACAATATTAAAGAGGGGTTTACCTCTGCCAAATAGATCTTACAAACAGCTGTGGATCGTTTACAGATTACATCTATCAGCATTTGGTTGGTGTTAGGCCGGTGTTAATTTCAAACGCTGGGTGTGACCTTAAATCCACTCAGGCTGGTCTCAGCCCCACCGACGCCATCACCCTCCGCCAGCTGATTTCCTGAAGCACCAGAGGCCAGGAGTCAGATGGCAACAGATGGAGATAATGCAGACAATAGTGGAGAGGCTTCACAGGTACATCACTGTTCCCTATAGTAACCATGTCAGCATCACAACTCCATTGGGTAAATGTCTGTATTTATGATTACCTGGACAAATGTATTTATGTCATTCTAATCAATTCAAGTGTAAGATTTAGGGGGATTTAGGAGAATCTAATTGCAGACGTGGAATATTATGTTCGTGATTATGTTTTTATATCGTGTATAATCACACGACAATAAGAACCGTTGTGTTTCTGTTTGCCTTAGAATGACCTGTTTATATCTACAGGCAGAGTGGGTCGCTGTTCACATGTCGCGAGTCCACTATGTTGTGCCGCCATGTTTCTACAGTAGCTCAGAATGGACTTCCTCTTCTTCTTTTTTCTGTTAAATGGCATCGGAGCTTTAAGGTGCATCGCCGTCACCTGCCGTGTTCGAGCGTTATTCTCTCCTTAACTACGGAACGGAAGGAGAAAGGTCGGGGTCGGGTATTCGGGTGTTGCAGTCTGCAAATTCACCACTAGATGTCATATATATTACACACTGAACCTTTAAAATACCAACAGTTCACAATTTCCATGAGAAAACACTCATTTAATCCAATAAAATGTGATCAGCGTTCTACAATAAAATGCTGCCTTCATATCTGAAAGAGGCCATCCTTTACATTAAGTACATTTTACTGCTCTTTTCAGCCCAACCTTGCCAGAAAAACAGCTATTGGAGTTAGAATGACTGATGCTTACAACCCCTTGTGGTTGTGTGAATAAATGCATGTAAAGGGAGGACATTGGGTTGGATATGGCGGAATAACAACCCTGTAGACTTCGACATAGGAGACCGGTGTTCGTGTCCAGTTTCAAACCAAAAGCAAATATTTCTTTTAAAGGTACTTTTAAACCGTGTCTGCGAGTTTGCTGTTGTATTGTTGTAACCACGTTTCTTAATCCAAACCAAGTTGGGTTTTTTTGCCGAAACACCATAACTGTGGCACTGTCCGGCCGAAATCCAAAGGTTATTTTGTCAGTTTTAATGTTATCTGTGGTAGTTTGTGTTATTTGTCCTGTTGCCCACATTCGCCATTTTGTGCTATTTCTCCTACTGACTCTAGGACGAATCCATCGTTATATATCATGTTGTTTTGGGAGTCATTGGCAAGCAACCTGTTCTGTTGTTTAGCTACTGTCTGACCGTGCGCTGACTGAGTTTTTCCAAGTAAATTTATGTAGCATTTTCAGTCTTGAAGGTGCAAATATGTTTACAGGCCCCAGTCATATTAGTAAACCTATATTATGGTTTGGTGATTAGTTTGGAATAAAGTGTACAGTGTATTTTCAACCTGTTCTACATAAAGTGTAGCTCTGTAAATCTTCTTTTGGTTTGTTTAAAACAGAACGAATAACCACCAATTTGTCTGATTAAATTGCAGCGTTGAAAGATCAAAAGGTTTACCCTCAGGGAAAAAAACAAGAGTAGTGCTTACATTTATAATCATTTCTCCTACTGTTTCCATTAACACATAACCAGTTATTTTGTGGTTTATCTCAGTGCAGCAGCTAAAGTAATAATGAAAACTGACAGAGGAGGTTTGGTCTGTTGGTTTATACAGAGCAGCTAATGCCGGAGGGTTAAACACTCATCATGATGTTCCGGCTTAAAGGTGAAAATGTTCCATCTGAGTGAAATAATAAAGCTTTCAGCATCGCATTATGTCAGAGATCAACCATCTCTGTGAGTAAACACCACCTGGTTAAACGCGAACAACATCGGCGTGTGATCAGACAGTCTACTCTCCGTGTTTATGGCCTCACACCATGATAAGCCACAACTCAGCATGAGCGTGATGGAAAAAATATTACTGGCATCAGAGCAGCGTCAGGTTTATCTCCACATGGACTAAATGAGAGCGATCTCTAATAGGCTTCATGTGGATCTAAAGCTGTTCAATGTGGGACCTATAACATCCCACAATGACTGTCAGTGACAGACACTGGTAAACGGAATGATGGGAAATGTCTTTCTGTGTAAACATCCCAGTTCGCTACGTTTACGTTAAAGGCGCAGTGTGTAAGATACAGTTGCGCCTAGTGGTGAGGTTGCAGATTGCAGCCGGCTGAATACAACTCACCTCCCCCTCTTATGGTGACCGTTTAAAGACCGTCTTTAGAGCCAGTGTTTGGTTTGTCCATTCTGGGCTGCGGTAGAAACACGGCAGTGCAACATGGTGGACTTTCTCTGCAGATATAAACATCTCATTATAAAGGTAACAGGTGATTTTCAGGTGATTATACACGACTGGAAACAGAATTCTGCCTTTTCTGCAAGTGGATCCGTCAACACCTTTCAGGTAGTCTCACCTGACGCTCGTCGATTGTTTTGTGAAATATACGTAGATTTTCTTTCATTTATAAAGTATAGAGTGAAGATGTGAATAAAAAGTGATCTTTCCGGTGCCTTGAAGCATGTAGGCATCATCTTAAAGCTACTAAATTGTATAGATTTCTAAATAACAATATAGAATAAAACAGAGTTCAGCTGTTTTCTCTGAGACTAAAAACTTTTGGTACCTGCCATTAAATCGATGTCGTGATTACTTAAACGTGTCTGCATCTGTGATTTAGGGGTTGACGATATTCAGCATTTTTATGATTATCAGTGTTTTATTTCCATCTGATGTTCAATAAAATAAAACAATTAAAAAAAACTTTTACTAGTTTGATTTATTTTTTCTTCATAAAACTTTTTGGTTAATTTCTTATCTCAGTTTTTCAGTTAACTTTCCCTGCACTCTTTGGTTCGAGATAATGTTGAAAAGTTTTGTCCAGGGGTTTGTGTTATTTTACATTTTGACACCAAGGTTTTCATTTTTACTGTAAATGACCTTTTTCCCTCCAACAGGAGCAGTGACTGACCTGACGACGCTGTGTCACTTAAAACCGAGACATCTTGGAGGATTTCCTGTATCATCCACTCACACAAAACCTAAATCTCACCCAAACTCTGCTTCTTCTGGATCTATCGTCCGTCGTGAAAAAAAACAAATCAGACCCTGTGGGTAAAGCAGGACGTCTCAGCTCGGCTTTGCCCTGATGCCACATAAGTCGTGACCTGTCAGCTCATTGATCCTCCGACATCCAGAGACGTGGCAGGCCTCACACAACCTGCCAGGCTGACACGAACCACCAAACCTCTCCTCAGCGCATTTTCTCCAATGTCTTATTCTTGTCAAAAAATGTAAACTTCTTCATCTGTATAGTCAAAACACATATACCCTTTAAACACAGTTTTTTTCTTATAGTTTTTCCTCCACTGAATTCTATCTATTGTTAATGAGACTAAAAAAAAAACAAGACATCATCACTGTTACCAAACACATAAATTGATTGAAAAGTTTATCATTATAAAACATAAGTTGCTTGAGTGCAATCTCTTCAGAAACAACAGTACACTGATTTCATTGTTATTGTAAATACATCAAAAGTCTTTATAGTCTGTTTTCGGATAATGAATCATTAACACCATAAGGAAAGAAAGGTCTAAATAACACATCTGAGGGGTTTTGATGTCGCAGATAGACAGACCAGAGTGGGGTCAGAAAACAGCCCTGAAGACAGATTATGTCTGAGAAATCTGCTCAGAATGGACAGGTGGAGCCAACCTGGTGGTCTGCGGCTCGGAGAGGGGCTCAATCCAAATGACTTTCAGCATGGGGATGGAAAAAGGGTTTCTGCACGCATCTCGATGTGTGTGTCTGTGTATGCGTGCCTTTGTGTGTGTAGTTTTACTCAAGGCTGTCTGTCTGTGTCACCTTTTTATTCTTTCTCAGGCCACACATGTATGTCTTTGTCTTGTGTGTTTGGGGTGTCAGAGTCTTGATGCTTTAAGCCTTTTCCCTTTATTCCTTCTGGAAGATGGGACCTGAGGCCTTAACACCCACGTACACACAGACCACAGAGTGTGTGTGTGTGTGTGTGTTTGCAGAGCTCAGACAACAGACCTGGGTGTCATCTATTCCCCCTTTGAGTTCAAAGTCCAGCAGAACAATGAGCCACAATTAGGAGCTTACAGCAGGGATCTGGGCCTTTCACTGCCGGGTTAACAGATACTGACAGAGGAGCGCACGCAAAACCTTTGTCTCTGTGTGTACTTCTGTCTATTAATGTCTTCCTCTTCCTCTACTCCGTCTGCCTCTGTTTATCACTCTTTCTTCTCTCGCTTTATCTGTTTAAGGTGTTTGAAAAAGGAAATAAAGATCAGAGTTGACTTCATCAGATAATGGCACTAGACTTATGTGGAGCGGCAGGGATCGGGAGAGGTCTTCACGAATTCCCATTAAGATAATTATTTTGTAACTTGGTGGTCTAATTTAGGAGGAAACAGGTTTGATTTGATGACTATATACGTATAGACTACTCTCTCAATCCAGTCACCAGAAAACAATGTTGACATTATACATTTTGCAAACTGCAGATAAGTATAGTTTATACATTCCTGAACCAAAAATGAATTTCATATCGACATTTCTTGATACCAACGTTGTAGTGTTTTAAAAAACCACCTGCCCGAACCCATTCGAGAGTTGGACGGTGGACATACAAAAACCAGGACGTCCAGGACTTCTGGAAGTGTTTAGGTTTAGGCAATAAAAGCACTTTGGTTACAAGAAATGACCACGGTTTGGTTTAACGCGTCACGTCACGTCAATGTCCCAGTGTTGTCAGTGCATAACAATGCAGAAAAATCATGAAATAGTTACATATCCATAACATTGAATAGTGTTTCTTGAGATATTGATGTGAAATGTATATTTGATGTTTTTGTCAGATTTCTGATGTTTTTGTCAGACAACATGGTCACTGTTTCAACTTAGATGATAAAT
>JAPQRN010000007.1:1802363-1827459 GCA_037367275.1 Coranthus polyacanthus
AGTGCAGCGTTTGAAACAAACACTTCAGTTGAGAAGAACAGGCTGATAGGAGTGTGTGTGTGTGTGTGTGTGTGTGTATGGCAGCATATGTATTATTAAAGCGACACCTGATATGTCTGTGGTACTTCACTGTCATAACACAACACACACTACTGTTAGTTAGATGATGAAAAAGATCAAATGGGAAGCCCGTCGTTACAATGAAAAGCCATATTCAGTGATTACAGTAGACAAAACCAAAATCAACTCACGCCTACCTTAAAGGTCATGAATCCCAGCTTAAATAAATAGTATTGATATTTTTACAGTGCTGTTGCCATGGTCCAGGCTGGTAAAAAATAATATGGAACTTCTGGTGCCTGTCATGTAATGTGCGGCCAGTTAAGCACAATGTTTACTTCTGCAAGTTTTATGTAATACGTTCAACAATATAATCTGGCTATTTTCAACATTTTGTTTTTCTAGTTCACTCACCTGAAGTGTGTGTCTTACTTTTTCAGCGACACTGTCATTTGTAGAAGTGCAACAGGAAGACAATGTTTACACAATAAAAGCTCTGGTGAGTGATGAATAGATTCTATGCACTGAAACGGGCTTTTATTTTGAAACCATTAAGGAAACCAAACAAGCGCATTGCAGTACTTTTAACATTGCACACAGGACGGGATCAGAAGGAAGTTTCGCACAAATTCCAACTGTTTCTACTTAATAAACAGACATTAAAGCTTCCATATAAATTGAAAATGTATTTATTACTTAAATTAATGTTGCCATTATAAGTTTATGGAAATCACAGATACGTGTAGTCTCAATGTTAACTTCAGTTTAACTTAAATATTACTAAGTACATTATGTGTCCTTTTCTTAAATCACATCTTTGCTGACGTCTTCAGTACAAAAACCAAGGCCCGGTATCTTTCCCTAATCCACCAAGTGCTGTCAGCGCCTAAACCGAACACCATGAAAATGAATAAATATGCATGTGAACATCATTTCTGTTACAGATGTTTGAAACACACCATGAGTGGGTAAAACAATACAGTGAAAAACGTTGACGTGGAACATAATTTTTGTTAAAAAATGCTAATATTATATATATCAGTGGTTTGCAGAAATATACAACGGCGACATTTTGCTCTGGTTTGAATAAAACTAAAAACTTTCTAAAAAGGCCTAAACGTGCAATTATTTCAGCAAGACTAACAGGGAGAAAGAGTGCGAGGTACCAAAGAGAGACTTGAGACAGCCTCTAACTCTGCCCCAAATCAGGGTCCCCCTAATCACGCGCCAGACCAATCTCAATGGGAAATTGCACTGTTTGTAATTAATGCTCAATTAAACTTGACATGGCCGCCCCAAATCCCTGTAAGGTACCAGATTAGTCTGCACAGCTGGTCCACATTGGCTGTGCTGAGGCAGCCTCTAGAGTTACCTTGTTAAGGTACATTCCCTTCCTCAATGATAGTATTTATGAGATTTGTTTCATCCCTCTCGGCCTCTGCCGGACCCACGGAGAGAGAAAGAGGAGTGGGAAGCTTTAAAGACATATTGTGGTAACTTCACCATTTGATTACAGCAGAGTAATCACTGACACTTTGTAACACACACACGCTCTCTCACACACAGGATGAAAGAATCCGGAGAATCCATCTGCAGATGTATTCATCTGAGTGTGTATTAACTTCTTATTAACAACACATGTCATCTGAGGGCTCATATTCAGCCGCAATGTTGACGATGAAATGCCGTGATGTGATGCTATGTGTGGATGTATGTGTGTGTGTGTGTGTTTACAGTGTGTTTGATATTTGATTAGCAAAGGCCTTACTGATGTCTGTCAGGGCTGGACATGCTGTGTGAAGGTGGTGAGGGCTTTGTCCATGTTCTCACGCTGTCTGCTGTAGCAATAGGTGGGTAAACAGGGTGGAACAACACAGGTCTGTATGTGTATTTGAGTTGGTTGTTGGTTGCTGGCTTGGCCTTAAAGACCACGAACAGTGATCATTTGATTGTTTTTTTTCCATATGAAGTACAGCGGTATAACCACGAGGCTCAGTCTATCCCTAACACAAGCCTATTTAATAAGCACGATGGTAATTTCAGACACAGTTTCATCCTCCACAGTAAGAATATGCGTGGAGGCTTCGACATCGATTATGCCTTTAATATGTCTGGTTGTATTAGCCTACATCTACACTACTACATTTTCGTTTTCAAATAGCATTTTAAAATGAAAGCAATCTCTGTCCACATTGGTGTTTTATGATCCCAGGAGGCTGATGTGGACACTGGACGTGGGAATTGTCACGATGCTCAAATAACAGCTCGTCTGCTGTGAATGTAGTCAGTAGTATCATGATAAAAAAGGTGAAGTTTAACGCTACAGCTGTTCACACAGACAACAAGGACGGAAACGCCTGTAATTCAGTATCCATGTTGAATTAGCAGCTGGTACTTTAGGCTGATGTCTTGTTTTCGTCCAGAAACATTCACACGACTAGGGCGCGTTGCCCACATTACAGTGCAACCCTGGAATTTACAAACTAAAAAGAGGGTCAGCAGCATTTCCAAAAGTCTCTGTTTTAGATATCCTAAAACACCGGCTGTAATTGTAGCAAAAGTTAAGTTAAGTTTAAAAGTGTAGTGGACATTACTGTAATGTCATACCTGGATTTGTCAGGTATTTACTCACCCATAAAAGGCATTCCTTATTTCTAAATTTTTTGTCTGAAATCAAATACTTCCCCATAAACGCCACGTGAAGAAAGTAAGCAAACCAAAAGCTGTCTTCACTCACGGCTTACTGTCTTTTACAGCATTAAGAATTCATTCATCAGGGGTTAGAGTTAACAAATAATCTACAATAAGGACTTGAACAACAGGGTCACTTAATGTAAGTCCATATCCAGATGTAAAATCTTTAATATTTCTTTCCTTCTCTGTCATCACAGGATTGACATGCGTTCACCTGCTCTGTTTCAGCGCGTACATTCCAGCGTTTCATTTGATGGACATGCCAGTGTGTGGTTTGTTTGTCCTGGGGTCTTGAGTGTTGTTGACTCGTGGTGAATGGTTACCTCCTGGCCTGAACTAAAAGCTGTGTGCTTATCAAATGGAAAACCGCCATCACAAAAGCTATGTCTGTGGAATCAGAGGGAAATCTGTGGCGATTGTTACTGACCTGCTGTGCTTGTGTCAGAGTTATTGATCAGTTTAATGGCATAGGTGTGAAGTAAGGTGCGCTTTAATCACTGAGCCTTCGCGACCAGAAATGTTCGTAATTAGTAGTTCATCACATTAAAATATATGTTTACACTGTCAGGTAGTAGGAGACAAAGTGCACAATGAATGTAAATCATTGAATTTGAGGGTTAAGACTTGTTTTAAGGTTAGGGTTAGGTCAGAGGTGGGTTAAGGTTAGGTTAGATTAAGGGTTAGGTATAGTTTCGGTTCAGGTGAGGGTAAGCCTTCAGGAAATGAACATAAGTTCTTGTAATATCCTCGACAGTGATGGAAACATGACAGTATGTCGTTGTTGGCAGATGACGCTGGTTTCTCTCACCGCGGCGTGGAACCTGCTCGGCTGTTTGGACAGTGATGAAATTCAGCGTGTTTGCCTGTCATGAGCAAAACAACAAACCCTACATTTTCTAAACCAACAATCCCGCACTCAGCCTCCAGAGAGGACCGAGGTTAAAAACACTCAGCTGCACTCTTTCAACACGCTAAAAAAAAAAAACCCACAGTACTGCCAGTCTTGAAGGGAAATATATAGTGTCATTTTGAAACGCTAATTTCATAATGCTAGCAGGTGGGGAGGTTTTGTTTGAACACTGGGTAGGACGCGTTGAGCAGGGGTCTGGGCTTTGTTCATCACGTTGTATGAAAGAGGACAAACGCAGCTACAGTTGTGGTAAATATACTGTACTGGTTGTAAACGGTCTCAGAGTAACAGCGGTTTTGATCGATTAGTTTTAAATACTTTCCAGAGCCTCTCTCCACTCAGGTGACGACAACATCCACTCAAAGTCTGAACATTCCGTGCAAAATCAGGAAAAAACATAAAACATAAAAAGTGATTTCGTAAATACTGTACTAGATATCAAGATACCGATTGAGCCCGATAAAGTCTGAAGTGCCGCGACTGGTTTAAAGTTTCAATCATGTTCCTACAATAAAGCATGGTGAAGTAACGTGACCCTAAAGAAGGTGTGGGATTGATCATTTTCACGGTGTCTTCCCATCGGAAATGAATGGGAATTTTTTTTCAGTTTTCATTGCCATTGTCAATTCTCTAAGAAAAGTCGTAGCACACTATTCACAAATTGTCACACGTTTTGATGTGGAATTTGTGTGTGTCGTCTCAAAGCTGTGGGATGAGTTACGTGCCAAAATTTGTATGGAAGAAAAAGAATAAAAAATGCATTGAATATTAATTTATGCGCTCATGCCTGTGCATCGCAATCATATAATGAACAAATAAAAGGATAACCCTAATGAAGGTCAGGTAAAAAAAAAAAAAAAAAAAGGAAAAAAGTTTCCCAGCTCACCAGGGCATGGCGCCTGTGTTGTCAGAACACATCCAAATATATTAAATGTAAAATGACATGAAGCAGATAATCCTCACATTGTAGCTTCTTGCTTCATGTTACCATCTCTTTGTCTTTTCTGTTCGCATCGCCTCAATATTTGACCCGTGTATCACAGCCTTTACAAGAAAGCTGGCGGTGAAAGTCAGGTCAGAGGAGGCTGTCTGTCAGCTGGACTGCTGCTTTTCCACCCACATCCTCCCCAAGGTGTTAAAATGAAGCTGACATGTCTGACAGGTAGGTATGACATGCGTGGCGTCAGAGGGAGACACCGCTCCGGGGCGTCCGGCTGCTGCAGCGTCTCGAAACCCAAAGACAGGAGCTGGAGTTGTGTAGCATTGTTTCTGAGTGACAGAGAGGGTGTCGTAACGTATGTGTGTGTGTCCACCAAGTGTAAAAATTTGTAATGAATATTTAGCGGCCTGAGGCTGTGTGTCAGATCTAATCTGTGATCTGTGTTTAATGGTGAGTGACTCCTTTCACTGAGAGATAATGTCACTGTGATTCATGTTTTCTGATGTGTCGAATGATAATGTTCAAAGATTTGTATCCAGGATTATGTAAACTCAGACTAATTAAAGCTGCAGGAGGCAACTCACACACACACCGTAACCAAAAAACCCGAAACTGTTGCCCAGAAATCCTGTAATGTGATGTCAGTTTACTGCACACAGCAGACTCGTAGTAACAGAAAGCAATTTGATGTTTTCAAAAAGGGGAGGAAAAAGCTTTGTCTCACTTTCATTACATTTGACAGATTGACTCCAGGTCATCTAAGAACCAGTCCACGACGCCACTGCGGACACTTCCTGCCAGAAGTATTGAGATCCTTTATCTAATACGCTGTGAAAATCCTCCACTACATGAAAAAAGTTCTGCATTATTAGCTAAGTATCATCAGCAAAACATACTTAAGTATGAAACGTCGTAGTAGTCATTGGGCAGTAGCTGGTCCATGTCAGAGTTTACTATTATACATGATGTTTCTGATCCATTTTACTGCTGCGTTCATGTCTGTGCTACATTTTACTGTTTTAATGTTGAGCTCATTTGAAGTTCTTTACTTATTGTTGGTGGTTTAAAACCCAGGAGAAACACCACATAAGATGCTGGGATGGACTGAGGAAAGTTTTTACAGATAATGATTTCAAAAAATTAGTATTAGTAAAAATGTAGTGCAGTAAAAGGTAAAGATTTATCTCTGAAAGTTGCATACGGTTAAAAGGAACCGCTCAGAGTACTTAGTGAACTACGGTACTGCAGTAAATGTACTTAGTGTATTCAAAATGAAACTGTACACAAACACGGCGGGTAATGGTTAACAGTTGTGTGGAATCATCGATCTATAAACATCGTCCTCACTCGTAGGACGTTTGTGTCGTCACGAGTCGCGCGTTGTGTAACGGCGTGACATCCCACCGCTGTCGCCGTCTGAGAGGATGGATTTGTGAGGTGATGTTTTCCAGTCTTAGTGAGGGTGGGAATGTTGTCCTTATCTGATCTGCACGTTAACGTGAAGGAAACGCTCCACTGTCAGCGGCTGCTTGTGTCAACCGGGCGTGGAGGCAGAGACCAAGTGTCAACACGGTGGACGGAGTGGGTTTAGAGCCACAGCAGCCTGACACTCACACTGATACGATGTGTTACTTAAAGATCGTGAATAGGATTTGAATGAGACGACCATCCCTTACTTTAAATCACCTTATTTAAGCAGAAAAACACCTTAAACCAAAACGTGTCTCTTGTTTTTTTGGTAAGTTTGTAGGTTGATGTAATAGATGCAGCCTTTACTTTAATTAAACAGGTGTTAACTATTAAAGTGTCAGTTTTAAACAATATCTAGTCATATAATACTGAGTAGGCTTTAATAATAAAGCAGTAAAACATTTTTCTCATTTTAAAGTCATTGTTTTCAGTCATTTTGAATTTGAAATGACTTTGTTGCTCTTTTTTTAAACCAAGAGAATCAAATCAATCAAAGAGAATAAAGTTCAGTGATACTTTGGGGACTTTGAGGAAAAGTTGTTATTGTAATAAAAACAGTCTAACACATGGTTTATATTGATTTATTATGAGCTGTTTTTATCATTTATTATTGAATAGATTTACAGAATACACTTTACCTTTAGCTTTAGTAGATCTACAATCTACACGACTTTTCATGAAATGTTTAGTAAATGTAACTACATTTTGTGACAAATATTTAACACGTTTGAATCTAGATTTCTTGTGAATTTAATCTGGTTATATTACATATTTAATTTGCACTTGATTAACTTTTTAATAATATATTGTAATGAATATTTTACAACTAACAGCCATATTTTTATACAAATATTTCTCATTTATAAAAGCACTTAATATTTAATAAATGGTTATGTCATTATAGGCAGATATAAGGACATGAAGTGTTCATTTATTATGTTTACACACTGACATTAGTTACAGTTGTTAATAAACGTACTTTAATAAACACATATGTCCCTTTAAATCTACTCTAAATGTGTTGAACTGCAGAAACACTAAATGTTTCTGCTTTATAAACCGTGTATTAAATGCTTATGTACTATTTAAAATGTTAAACGCGGTCGTGTCTGGTCGAGGTGAAGATGCTGATGAGGACCTTTTTGACGAGCTTCTTTCTCAGCTCATACAATAAGCGTACATGTTTGAGCCTGAGCAGAGTTTTACGAACACCACCTAAACACTTCTAAACGTTACGCTGAACCGAGTTACCTGTTTTTTTGCAAATCCTCTTCATAGTTCGTTTCAGTTGAGGATGATCTCACACTTGAGGCGAGAGCTGGAAAGCACCGAGAGAAAAAAAAAAAAAAAAAAAAAAAAAAAAGGCAGTTCGTTATAATGTACATGTGTGGCCTTAATCTCACTTAATTAATCTTAATCGAGCGTCTTCAGAAAAGTTCAAATAAACTCTCGAGTGGCTTCCCAGACAGAAACCACATTCATTCTGCTTCATCCCCTGTCGCTGATCCTCTCGGGTGTCATCTGCTCCACAAATAGTTAAATGCACCGACTGATCCTGCGTAAATGTGGCCTAAAAGCAGCAGTCAGCGCCTGCAGGTCTGTGCATGAGTCCATAGCTGTGCATGAAGGGCTCTTACGCCGACTCCGAGTGCCAGCTACTCATCACATGTCAGAGAAAAGAAGAGACGGAGACGCTGCTTTAAACATGGCCTCTCTGGTTTTATCAGCCTGATAGTCCACTGTGCTCTAGTGGAGTAGTTTCAAAAATGTTCAACCAGAAAAAAAACAATTACACTGACATATTTGTATCATTACTTACTCTTTGTTTACTATGGAAATGTTCCTTTCCGTTATTCAGTATCCAGTTAAATATTGTCAAAAACCTGGCCAGAAAATTTTGTTCGGAATTTTGGGTGTTTTTTTTTCTATGTTTTCGCAAGAAATTGAAATGTATTCGATAATATTACGTATCATTTTGTTGCCACAGTTTATTTATTTCCACTCTACTCAATAACATCTGTTCACAAGATGTATATAAATGGTATAAATAGATCAGGCTGAAGGAATGTATTGAACTCTTTTAATTTACAATAACAACAACGTTTTAATCATCAAAGTATCATTGAACTGTATTTAATGATCAAATATTATTTACAAATGTATTCATTGTTTACATTAAACTCTAATATAGTTGAAACGTGTTCAAATTGAACCAATAAATGATTTAAATATGTTTACTTTAACTGAATATTTGTTAAAAATGACTGTAGTCTTAAGTAAAAGTTGCTTTTATTTATTAATGATGTATTAATTCATCCCAGTCTCACTTTTTACAGTTTAGTTTAGTTTAGTTTAACATTTTAGGCGTCAATAACATGACATAAACTCTCAAGGAATTTAAAGAATTATTTGTATTGTGGTTTTTGTTGGTGACATTGTTCTCCTGAAAATCCAAAACAACCAGCAACCGAATCAATAATCCAAGTCAAACATCTAAAAGGCAAGATTATTAAAGGTTCAAATGAAAATAAATGTGTGCATTTCACGTTTCAGATATAATTTTCTGAATGTGATGTTAGATGTTACAGATCTTCAGTATCATCTCTCACTGGTTTAGTGTGTAATCCTAATGAAAAGGCCCAGTAACTATATCCAGCGGAGGCAGAAATACAACAATCACCCAAAATGAAAAACTGTAACAAAAGTAAGTGTAATTTGTTCCACTTTGTTTCTACGTTATGAGTGAGGTCAGTGTGACATGGGGGGAGGGGGAGGAGGGTGTCAAAGTTGGCCTCCTCCCTCCTGATCCCTCGTTAGTTAGGAATTTGTTTACTCTCCGTCTCGAGCTGTGACCTGTAATGGACCACGAAGCCCTCTGGTCAACATAGGATTACCCAAGAGCCTCTCCTCAGGGTGAGGAACCCTCACACTTAGACACACACTGGTCTAAACTTCGCCCTGGGTGATAGGCTGCCTAAGCTCCACTGATAACAACCATTACTAATGGCAATTAGCCCATTAGATCCCTGTTAATGCCCACTGACTTGGAGATAGTTTGGGTGAATGAATCTGGGAGGATTTGGTCTACGTGGTCTATCTGGCTTTACCTCTTTGTCCTCTCTGTGTCTTTGGAGGTCATATGAATCAAACCGTTCAAACAGCAGCACATGACCATTTCCTCATACCTGTCGTTTGCCAGCAGCAGTCTGGTTTTAGGAAGTGCTTTGAAATTTACGACATGGAAGAATCAAGATAAAAAAATTACACGGAGAGAAGCCCTGACAGAAATAAACATGTACCTGGTCTCTAGGGCTGATTTCACTGTTGATGGCAACTGTACAGAGGTACCTTTTCATTGAACTCACCTGTTTAAACAATATTAAAGCTTAAAGTTATGCATAATTGGCTGCTTTGAGAGTCAGGTGAGCGTTGCCCATGTCTGATGTGTGGTGTTGTGGTGTTTGACTGGCAGCTCACTGGCTGCTCAGTTGGACTTTTAGAGATTCTGTTCATTGAATGAAACAGAAGTTTGTTCTTACTTAATTACAATACCAGGCCTCTTAGCAAAATGTAGCGACATTAGCCAATGTTAGTGTTAATTCAGTACTGCATGCCACTACCCCATCCATACCACAAACCCGATTTGTTCTACACGTGGGCGAAAAGGCTACTTCCTGTTTCAAAATAAATGTGTTTGAGATTTCATTAATATTATCTTTCATATTACTAGTGGTGAAATAGAAGATTTAAAATATTTCTTTTTTTAATAAATACAAGTTTTTCTTTTGTAAAGAGTGTCTAATGTCGATATGATCTAGAAGATTAGCCTCATTTTTGTCATTAATTTAATAACCTGGGGTCCCGCCAAAACACATTTTCTCAAAAACCCTGAATCTTTTAGGCTTTTAAAATAACTTCAGCTTTTTTTGTGATTTCCACTCAGTCTGACTGAACTGACAAGCTGCACATATCTTGCTAGTTAATGTTGGCAGATTTGACTGTTGACTGAAAAAATTGTCCTTAAATCCCAGAAAATGTTGTAAATTACTGGTGACAGGAAGTAGTAGTTTCATATATGTGTAGAACAAATCAGGTTCACAGTATGGATCAGGTAGTGACACTGTATTATGGTCTGTCTGCTAGCCAGTGAAAACCAGGTTTTCAGATAATATCGCTGGTGGTGGCGCAATTTCCAGTTGGTCTTCAGTGGCGCAACTGTTAAAAAGCAGCGAAGAAGAATGTTGCATTGCTGTTTCCGACTGCAGAAAGAGCACGGTGGTCATTTTGATTTGAGACAAAATTACACTATGCATGCAGTCTACTTAATGTAAGTGTACTAACAGAAGTATTTGATTTGAAACACACTTCATGACATTTTACTGTTACTGTTTTTTCAGTAAGATAACTTTAGCGTTAGCTTACTGAGTTCCCCCCCCCTCTTCCCCCCCTCTACTCTCTTGTCCAAATATGGTCACTTCTTGCTCCAAATCCCAAATTTGAGGCTTCAAAAGGGCCAATCCATGGGTGACGTCACAGTGGCTGCATCTAGATCCTATGTACAGTCTTTGCTCACAATCTGTGAAGCCACACAGTTAAATTAAATAATTACCTCGAGTTACACATAGGGAGTAACGCTAAAATGGACAATTAGTATAATGCCATTTTGTATTTTTAACAATCACCATTTGGCCGTCAGACCTCACAGTCTGTGGCTCCTGCTGAACACCAGGAGCCAGACTAGCTGCATATCTAACCTAAGTACCTAAAGCTTAAGAGGGGGATCTTTACATTTTATTGCGGTGTGCGGGGTGTCTCCATTAGAGGACTTTGTGTTAATCCTGGACGGATTCTGCCGTCCCCTCGCTGCCCCAGGCCATCTGTGTGGGAGATAGGGCGGACCAGGGATGGTATGAAATCTTGGAGGGAAGCCCAAACACTGCTAAAATAACTCACCATGCCCTCCCCCCCCCCCCCCCTTTTGCATCAGTCCTGTGAGCAAAGACAACACACACATACCTGTTTGATGAATGGGAGTTTCTGCCTGGTTTACTCTGCAGTGAAAACGCCTTGGAGTGACTCATCCTGCATACGAAAAAAAGAGGAAAAAAAAATGTAAATGTGGGAATGGGGATGGTTTGTGCTCCCTGCCAGAAAATGCTTGAAAAATGTAAGCAGTCTGTTTGTTGCACGCAGCTTCTTAAAGGCCAAGCTGTCGTCATTTGATGGCTTTTTTTCTTTTTTTTTTTAAATTTCAGCAATAAAAATGCTTTTGAAATGCACCTCAGAACTCTCCATAGGCCTATTTTTCTTGCACAAACCACCATTGTTATTAGGTTTATTGAAATAGGGTTGTGTTGTTTTCATCCACTTCAGCTGACGTGTTTTTGTGAAGGAAAACAGAGGTGTGAGGCTTTTGGAGGTTTCTTTTTTTTCACCCTCGGCTTCTCTGCTCCTCCTTGGTCATAACTTTGACAGCTTACAGTACACCTCTGGATAAGTGGTCTTTGTTTAATTGCACCCCTCAGTAACAGTACGATTCCAGCCCAGAGTAAGAGCCATAAACCTTTAATTAATTCAACACATTAGGCTAAACTGAATCAAATCACTTCTGTAGACCACTTTCTCAATGCTAAAGCTTAAAGGGTTTTTTAAAGTTTATGTGATCGTCCAGGATATAACCTTTTGGCAAAGGAGTTAGATAAATTATGTCCTAACAACAAAGCCATGTTAATGAGTAACTGCCTGTATATCATGTAAAATATTAGGTATAATCAGGCCAAGTTCATTTCCTGCTCTAAACCCACAGTATGCAGCACCTAAATACGACTGGGCGTATTTGTTGACTTGTGCATTTATATTATATCGTTTTTCAACCTAACATTAATGTCTAACGTCACTTGCAGCTATTTCACTATAGCTGAAATTATACAGTGTGAATATACACAATATGCAATGTGAGGCAGTGACTTTTTTTCCCATTGTTTTGATTGAGAGCAACAGAAAGTACTACACGTTTAAATGTGCTGTATTTCAGAAAAATGGCAAAGAATTACCAAAACAATACTTTGGCAGAAGTTTAAGATGAAATATCATCCTGATATACACATCTGATTTAATGAAGCTGTGCAATTTTAATATACAGGTAGTAGCACAAGCAAAAAATACTATAGACAACTAACAGTTTTAACATTTTGTCCAACAATTAAATTTAACTAAAAATCTAAAATGAGTTAGTTAGTACTTGACAACATAAACTTAAAACTGGCCCACAGGATTTTTTAAAAATCCTACGTGATTTTGAAATCAGGTTGCATCCCATACATAAGGGGAATCTTCACAGGTAATCTCTCTAATCTCAAACATGGACACACTACAACATCTAAAAATAATGCACATCACACACAACAGGATATTAAGGTTCTCATGCCTGAAGGAGCACGTCTGAACTTATCAGGGCAGCCCCGATCAGTCTGAGTTCAAGATTCAATCTGTAAACCCCTCACATTACCACATAATCTGCACCGACCATTGGGACAAACCAGCCTTGGCCCTAAACTCGGCCTAATTATCCCGTAGTGTAGGGCCAGGGTTACCGTAGCTTTGGACAGAACAGCAGTATCTGTGATATTTCTGGGGAGGCTTATGCAGACAATAATTATATTTTGATTCTATTTGTTTTCAAAGTTAATGCCATATTTAAATATTATTTCTTCATCATCCTTCTGGTAGAATCAATGCTAATCTAATCTAATGTCATTTAATGTCCTATTTAATATATAACATTAAAGGTTTTTGGGTCCAAGACAAACCCTTGTGGGACTCCACATTAGCCTTTCATACATTCTGTTCCAAGCAATAAACTGTATATGCTTATGACTTGTCGTATCAAATGCTTTTTAATGTTTTCCAACCTTTCCCTTCAATAAACATACATTCTGACAGAGATTCTCTTGATGAAAACAAGCATCTGAACGAGACTACACTACTGAAATATCGGGTTGCATTTAGGTGCATTTAGGTGACTTTGCACTTTTGTTTTGCAGAAGTGCAAAGTCACTGTGTACAGATGCTTTCTTAGCAAATGTACTGCAGTCCGGTTTCATCTTTTTTGACCCGGGAGAGAGTAGCTCCTCACAGGGGGAAGGACAGGTGAACCCTGTCAGATGGCTGCAGCCCTGTGATGGAGACAAACTGATAAATTATGGGGCTTTCGCATCGAGACAGGTGGTTCAGTTGCACAAAGTCAACTTTTATGAAGGGAGTTTCCCTTTAAAATGTGTCTCGTTGGAAAAACAAGTTGGGTCTAAAACAAAGAGTAAACAAATGCAGATGAATAGGTGGCCTACATGTCTGTTTGGCAGGACGAGGAGTGGCGAGTGAAACGCAAGAGAAAAATGTAGTCTGACATTTTCCACTGAGGGCAAAGTTTGCTGTCATCTCCAGGAGTGCGCCGGTGATGTATTACGAAAATCTAGTCACGCTTTTGTCAAATAAAACGTTTCAGAATGATCAGGCATTTAGCAACTGAAGTGATGAATGAAGTGAGCCGTTTCCAAAAAGAAAGACAGCACAAGGTCGAAATTAAACATTTAATTGCAAAAATAGGTTTGTGGTTGTGAAATTGGCAGCTGGTCTGCATGCATATCATCTGTATATAAATGTACTGTAGATGCATAATGATGCTTTTTTTTACAGCTTCTTGCAAAGTGGCCTTAAGGTTCAGCCTTTTACAACACTTAAAGTCATGATCAATTTTCTTGTGTACACTCTCAGGCATTGAAACCTTTGCTGAAGAGGGGAAAAATGGTTTTTGAACAAAGCCTACAGTATCAACGAGGAGCCGCGGGTGCTGCCGTGTTTATCGAAGGACTCGGCTGTTGTCAAAAAGACAGATAGTTGCTCTTTGTGGACATGATTCTGCGTAATGACCCTCATTATTTATTTGGTTGCTACCATGACTACAGTTGGAGAGCCTTGACGTATGGGGTTTCTTGGCACCGTTACAACACCGTTCTCTCTAATGACACATTTCAGTGTTTTACCAGGACTTCTGCGCTGTATGGGAATCCAGGCATGAAACACGCTAAGGCAACAACGGCTAAGCAGGGATCTGCGTGACGCTTTGAAGTGCTTTTCATCGGGAGATTAACGGCAGGAGGAGGCAAAAAAGGATTCTCTTGAAATTTAACTCACTGTTTCTTTGACACTGTTTCAATAGAAAAAAAACTCCAGTAATATATTATTTTCATATTTGCTTAACAAAAAGACAGAGCGTCGGTTTTCTGTCTTGTGAAAATAGTTTACTATGAATGTACAAATGTAAAGAGAGCTTATACACAAGTTCACTTGTACGGGAGTCACATATAATTATGTTATCTGAGCGCTGTTGTGTTGTCATTTTATTGTTCAGCTACATTGTGCAGGATCTCAATCACCCTGTGGTCTCTGCTGCAGTATTTGTACTACACGAGGAAGGTTCAAGAGTGGTTTTTGCCCATAGGCAGTGTACCCATTGAACGTTTTTTTTTTTTTATGTTCTTCAATTACTAATGTGGCTTTTGCTAAAGTACATGTCTCCTCTTAATCATTTTTTGTCATACTTGTACTTTTAAATCTTTAGAAATTCTGGTTATATTTAAGTTGTATTGTGGTTTGTGAGTGGGGAGTAAACATTCCACTGTGCTTGCTACACATGACAATAAAGAATCTTGACGCTTATTTATCATGTTTTCAAAGTTAACTCTATATTTTAATATTATGAGCTCCTTGTCATTTTTTTAAATCCCCAAACTATTGAGATACAGGATATACATTTTATATCTCAGTGAGTAACATTCAGTGATATCTATCAGTGAAGATGCAGATCACAACCAACTGAATACCCCTTCACTGCAAAAAAATGCAAAAGTCCCTCGTTTGAGTCAGTTTGTTTTGTCTCTTCTGTTCTTTTTATTTAAGGAGATGTTAACTCTGGAAACATGGTAGGCGACGATAATGCACCGTAACACTGGATGTCACTCACTATAAAATGGAAAAAAGGAAACAGGAAGAAAGCAAAATGTTCAAAATTATTAGGAGAAAGTTGAAAACAGGGAACAGGCTTCAGAGGTTTATAACATCTGTGATCTCACTTTTAATGGAAATATATGAACGCAAAGCTGGAAATCATCAAAACATACCATAAAGCGACCAATGCTCATTTCACATCGTTTTTACCACACGCTCTTATCAAACTGGAACTCACTTCCCTGACCTTACATTCAGACAGTAGTAAAGAGTTCAAGGGTCAAAGATACAGCGTCTCCCCACTGAACATCTCCGTCCCCCTGTAACCCCCGGTCGGAGTCGACGGTTGCGGTATTTCTGTTTCAGATATTCGTGTCGGGTCAGACGTGAAGTGAGGAGTCGCGGTGCTTCATCACTGCGTTGTGAGGCAGAGATGTTCGTCTGAGCTGAAAACTCTGCTCTGAACTGCAGAGAGCGCTTTGATGTGAGCCTAATATGGCTTGTAAAAAGGGGGATCCTGCACTTTGAAGTGTTGCCTGATGCTGTCCAGACACAAGTGCGTGTATACGTGTGGATACGTATATATGTGTGTGTGTGTGTGTTGTGCAGTACTCAGTCTGTAAGTCTCTGTCTGTCATCCCAGAGTTATAAAACGTGATGTAAACATTGGGAGAGGCCTGGAGAGAGAGAGAGAGAGAGACAGGTCTGCCAAGAGAATATGTCACAGACTAGGACGTTATTTGTAAAGCAAACCTTTTTTATTTATTAAAGCTTCTGATTATTCTTTTCCTCTTTCCTGAGTCATGACTCCTCTGCTTTTTTGTTGTTGTTGTTGCGTTGCGTCGTACAGAAAAAAAATAAATAAATCCACATATAATTTTCCTATTCGTGAGCATTGTTCATAGAATTTATGACCACATCCTACGCACAGAATTCATTTCTGAGATCTGAAATGCAGCCACACAGCTGAGAAGAAGTCTACTGAGGCAACTGTCTCACAGAAATTACAGTCATATGCAACTGAAATGCAACCGCACATACATTTTGTTTTGAGCGTAACTCCAGATGCATTGCTTTTTGTTAAAAAAAAAAAAAAAACATCCTTAATGAAAGGTTGTGGAGTCTGTTTTGCACTGGGAGCTTGTTGATGTTAGCTTACTCCATTTCTAAGCTAACGACTGTCTCAGTTGTCTACGTCCATGATGAGAACCTGTTCATTGATTTCATGAAGTTTTTCTTTGAAAATCCTCATGCTCACCCCAGAATGCATCGATATCTCCCGTCTGCTCCTCCACAGCAGCAACAGTGTACGACACTAGCTACCGTTAGCTTAGAATATGGAGTTAACGGATGTCAATAAACATCAGATTACGTTCTGTTACAAACATAATGCAGACGGTATTACATTTGTAACAGAATGCAATTGGATTTTCGATTTAGTTGCAGATGAATGGAAGTTCTGTGAGATGGGGTTGATGCGCCCAAAAACACTGGTGATTATATAGTACATGCGTTATACAAGCAGTTTTAAAACTGTGAGGAAAAAAAAGTGGGAAAAAAAACATGAAAATTTAGAAAAACTGGCATTTTAATACCACAAAAACAATACAAAAAGAGGCACATTATTCACACAAAAAAAGCACAAATGATAGCTGTTAAAACTGACGTCTTATGCTGTACGATGGTTTCAAAATGACTTCATCGTGACTAAACAAGTGCTGTTATTGTTATTTTAAAGACTGAACTTGTGTTAAATACACCGTGCGATCCTTTCACTGTGTAATCAGCTCAAACAAAGATAAAGAGCCGTTACGACACGCGTAAAAAACCCCCAAAAAGCCCTTCAGATAACACATTAAAATGGGAGTACCGTGGCCTCTGCTCCGTGTGCGTGTACAGCCAGGTGGGTTACGCTACGGAGGCTGTAAAACAGACAAACTGTGGATGTGGACAGCACGGCACGACGAAAAGGGGACAATTCTGAAATTAAACAAGACGACGAAATACTTTGAGCTCGCGAAAGTGTTAAAAACTCAACATGAGGAAAAAGAGATGGTTTTTTTTTTTTAGCTTTTAGGCAGATTCCTGAAGGCAAACACAGGGGAGCTGGTGTGTTTGGTGGGGTGTGGAGTCTAAGAGCAGGAGGGGGCTGGAGTGTATAGATCATAGTGTTAGTGAGGAGGAGGTCAGGGCCAGTGCATCTAACTCTTCTACTGATTGTTATGAAGGGCCATGTGTCAGCATCCATCCGACCACTTTATAACTCTTGGCCGTTCCCTGCGCCTCTCCTGCAAAAGGCCCTAATGCATTCTCTTTGACCCCGCCGGTGTAAATCAAATATCTGGCCTCAGATCTCGTCCTGTGCGTGTGTGTGTGTTTAGTGTAGAAGCTATGCGGGTCTGAAAGAGTAAAAGACAGACACAGAACGAGTGGGAAAGCAGGGAAATGAAAGGAAGCGGAGGAAGGGAATTAGTAAAAAAAAAAAAAAAAAAAAAAAAATCTGTTCAAATGAATTGAGAAATGCTTCTTTCTCCGTTTTTTTTAATTTGTGATTCAACAAACTCCAACAGGAACACTTCATCAATCAGACTCATGCCCTTTTTTTGTTCATTGTGTTAATTTAGTGTTTGTTTTTATTTTGTCCGTTTTGAAAAGACAAATCCCTTGGCGTACCCATCGGTGCATATTGCATACAGCAAGACGAATACGACGCACAACAGCACCCAACAAGACGAAAATACGTATAAGATTCAACAAAACAAAAATTACATAAAAGATGCAACAAGAAAGAGCACTGGGTCCAGGTGGCATCCTCCTCTGTGCTCTTGGGCTCCGCTGCAGAGGACTGGTCTTCTTTGGTGCCTTTTGATGTTGTCCTACAGGCTTCAGGTTTAGGAGAGTCCTGGGAGATAATCTCCACAGCAGGTTCTCGTAGATAACGGAGTTCATCCAGGATACTCTCAGCAGTCAGCGATGTGTTGGCAGTGACTGCAGCCTTTCCTGGGTTGGTCACGGTTTCATCGGTCTTGTCCTGGGATCCTGGACCTGACTCCAACTGCACTGGCCATCGCAGGCGTCACAGGCACAACGTCTGGAGATAGCTGCTGGTCGTTTTTGAAGTTCTTCTCCTCTGTAATCCAATCGATCACGACTCCTTTTGTGAGTCCTGGTGGACAATCTCCAGAGCAGGTTCTGCTAGATAATCTCCATCAAATCGATCGAGTTCGTCCGAAAAAAATGGACATGCGTTTCGATGGAAAAGGTGTAATGAATAATGACATTAGGGTTCTACTGAGCTAATCTAAATTATTTCTCAGTTAGACGTTTTTGTTTTTATTGTTATTTCAGACGTGGTTTATTTGCATCAACTGTAACATCGTCATGAGGCTGAAACACATTTTATTTTTGTCAGATGACGTTATGTAAGGCTTCGTTCACACTGCTACCCGTGTGTTCAATTCTGATTTGCTGCTCGGATCTGATTTTTTGTTTTGCTGTTCAGATTATTTTTTTAAATGTGGCCAATGACAGATTCCAGTGTGAACTGGTCACACTCCTGAACTGAGATCTGTATCTGGTTCAGGACCACACATGGAAGTGACCCTGATCAGAACTGAAAACATCAGACTCCATGTGTTTTGTGCTGTTTACACTGTAATGAAAAAAAAAAAACAGATCTGAGTCACATATGAGTGAAAAGATCAGAAGTGGGACAGTGTAAACGTAGCCAAAGAAAAGACACGTGAAGTTGACTCAGGAGTAAAACTTCACCATTAAAATATTCAAGAACAACGAGGCCCAACATCACATCAAATGTTTCCAACAATGTTCAAATTCAGATTATTCATTTGGTCGCCTGTTAGTGGTGTCATATCCCCTTTACTAATGTTAACATTTAAAATCACTTGCAGCTTTTCCATTTGAATAAAATGACATAAAGTGAATATATATATATATATGTCACTAAATGTAATGGAATAAAACTTTAATACATTATGTCTCGTGTAGACATGGTTCTGGTGTATGCAATGCCGGTAAAAAACAACAACTCCCATGATCCCATGCTACTTCACTGTCATTTACAACAGTGTCATGTTTATTGAGAGACCTTTAGTGGCAGAAATGACATACTGTGCATTTTATTTTCAATTAAACGTGTAACATATGCCCATGTTGAGCAAAACTGACCCTTAAACCTGAAGGTAAGTCGTAACAAGAGGAGAGTGTCTTTTCAGGCTATAGAACAATGTCGGAATCAGTGAAAGAGTAAAGACATGATGCATTGAACAAAGGTCTTACTTCATTTCTTAGTAAATACTCTGTACATACATGCATTTACGGCGAAAAGTTTAGGAAAGATGTTGCAGATGCTGTAAAAAATTACAAATGAACGGTTTTTACTGTCATTTCCACATCACTTTATAATATTATCCTGAAGAGGGAAACCAGACATTTGGAACATTTGATAAATCACTGTTTAGTTTTATGCGCGTGTTATTGAAACCATATAAACCAAACAGTTTAGAGGCTCATGGGGTTTTTTTCTCTCTCATCAGTAAAACTAACAGAATGTATCCCAGACTTTCATACTAGCTTCAATATTACAAGCACAATATCAGAACAATGCTGTCAGTTTGTTCTATCAAAAACACGCTTCTTGTTGAGAATTGAGACGCTTGAAATGTGCATTTATTATCAAAACTAAGGAATCAGTCAATGCTGATTATGATTGTAAGGTTGCGCGGTTGGAGGTCGTGAGCTTTCCTGTGAAATGCTACAAACTTCACACAGCAGATGTGAGCTGGTCGTCACCGTATCGTACTGCGTAGACCCGTGGGTTCAAATGTGCAGCCGCTGAATTAGAAACTCAAAAAAGCTCCAACACAGTTTGTCATAAAATCCAGTTTCTCTCCAAATTTGCCATCTGGGTCTGTCAAACTCTCTGATGGATTTCTAATGTGGCGCAGCAGTAAATTTTGTGTGACTTTTTTTTTTTTTCTCTTCATTTTCTAACCAATCATCACCGAATGTATCCACAAATGTACCGTATATTCACGTCAACAGCTGCGCAGCCTGAAATTTCCTGAACGTTATGGGAAACAAACAAACAAATAAAAAAAAAAAAACACTGCTACTTGAGGTTAAGCAGTGGAAACTACTGCACAGGTGGTTTTATCATCAAGGAGATCTATATGTTTTTATGAAAAGGTCACGAGAGACAAAGAGCTCATTATATTCATCAGCAGTTTTGGATGATTTTCCTCCTTAACTAAAGGTTTCTCAGAGAAGAAATACCTTATTATTCATCCATAACCATAATATATATGTACTTACTTTGATATTTTATGCACCTAAGACCATATGTGACATACCATGTACAAATCATTTTTGATTTAAAATAGGCGAAATGTATCTATTTTATTGCTTATGATGAACAGAACAAGCTTTCATTTTGTTGTTTTCATGATGGTTTGGAAGCATTTGCTGATTATATTTGTATTTTTCTGCATAAAGAACACACAAATTACTACCAGACCACAGATGTACCTTATTTAAAAAGGCATTTTCAAAATAGAAAAATGATCAAAATGTGTTTTATAGCATTCATCTGGACATTGTGGAGGAAGTCGTGAAGTCTTGTTTTGATCGGAAAAAAGGTCAAGGTATGTTTTGCGCATCGAAAGTCATCTGAGAACAGCAGGAGGGTTAAAAGGCAATAATGACAAAAAACACACAGTGTCTGGAAGTAGAGACTTAAACTACCTCTCTATACGTTTGGGTGTGTCTTAGAATAAGTCATTTATATACTCATGGACAAACATATTGTGCATGCAAAGCCCTCCTGCACATCACAAAAAGGATTTACATCTATATTAACTCTGGATAAACCTATAAATAAGATTAAAAACAATCTTTCCTGTGTTCCTCTGGATGGTTTTCATATCATTATGTCTGAGGCTGTGATTGCCAGAAACGCTCTCAACATTCCCAACATTCCCATGTAGCTCTTGACCCCTGACAGCCTTAAATTATTAACATTCCCATATGGGCTTAAACCCCCTGATCGCTGCTCGCAGCAACATTTTTCATGTGTTTTTCATATTACCACTAGAATTGACACAGGAGATAACTGTCTTATTTCTTAATTCATGGCCTGTTTGTGTTTTCTGTTTATCTGACCTGAAAGTATCACCACCGTGTCCTAATTTTTTAAAGTTTTTGGAAACCTGCTGCAACCAAAAAAAAAAAAAAAAAAAAAAAAAAAGCCCCCCCCCCACTCCCCTCCCTCACCCCGTGGTTGAGTGGTTTCAATGAGCGCCTCAGGCCAACAGGGGGCAGTAGTTAGTTTGCCTCCTGCTATTGCACTGACGTTGACTGGACTCTGCTGTTTTTGAATCCAGCACCAGTGACAGCACACGGGGCCGAGTGCACAATGGGTTATGAATGAGCTCCCATTTATCACAATTAATCAGAGGGCCAAACCCATTAACTGTCAGCCGAGGGACCAGCTTGTCTTGGTAAGAATGACGGACTGCCGCGACTCTTCAAATACATCACACGGCTTTGGGGCAACGGGGGCTCGTGTCAGAGCTGAGGTTTTATCAGTCTCAAATCTTTAAAATATTTTAAAAGAACAAAAACACTGTGTCGTTTAGTTTAGATTTGATTTAACACTGCATCATAACTGAACTCAAATGGACAAGTTCTTCTACTTCAGTGCAGTTTGGACGTACGTGCTTCTTAATATTTCTATTCCTCTTAATTTTATTGGGAAATAATGTACTTTTTTCATTACATACTGTACATAACTGTAATTGGAAGAAAACAACAGATTCAGGTAATAATACCGAGACCCAAAGGTATTTAAACTAGATATTTTCTTTTGCTTAATCTACAAATGTACTTTAATACACTTTTTAAAAAATCTATGTATTGAGTATGTTTGTTAATAATCCTGATTTCAGTGGAGATCTTATCTGTCATTTACACTGGAATCATGTCACCTTTTGAAATGGATGATTATTGTCCCGATCACTTTTTAAATGCAGAATTTGTTCTTAAAAACAACCCGCACCAAGATACAAACGACAAACAAATAACGCTTTGAGAGAGGCTTATTTACACAATAACAAACCATACAGTGCAATGTACACAGAAGAAACAAGAGGGGACTGTCCAAAAAAAGAAAGTGAAAACATTAAAATCGCCTCTAGATTCTAAAATATCCCAAAAACATGCTTAAGGCTGGTTAGCAGCTAGTCCGAAGAGTCTGAAGAGACAAGTGTGCTCTCAACTACAGCTCAGGGACAAACAGATGGAAAATATTTACCTTATGCTTAGAATGAGGCATGATTGGTTGAATTTGACTTGTGAACCCTTTTCAAGAACCATAATTCTCTCAATCATGACAACCTCCTGTACCCACCAAGTCACACATCAGGCTGAGTTGAAATAGCTGAGGAAACTGATTTTAAACGTAATGGGATGGGGACGGACAGACAGGGTGAAGTACGCAGTATAACCAACGCTATCAATGTCATTACTTCAGTTGCTTCTATTTTGTCACACAGACGTATTAGATATTGTGATCGCTGGGCTTATTTACTTTATTTTATGTATTAACCGGGGACAATGTATATTACTCAACATTCCAGTTATGAGCTGGATTAACGTGCTCATTTTCTCCAGTACTCTATGAGCAGGTTATCACAAAATAGCGCCTTGTGTCATCGGTTCAGTGGAATAAATACGACAAAGGAGAGTAAAGAGTAAAGGTAAAGACAGTGCTAGAGATGAGGTAGTATCTGACTGGATGCATCAGTGCTTTATGTAACAGATGTGGTACTGGATTGATGTTGTTTTACTGATAAGATGTTACAGGTGACGATGTGACGTATATGGGGTCTGTTTCTTGTGCGATCAACATTGTTGTATTTTCATACTCCAACACGTCCTCATGTCTTAACAAAAGTAGAAGTCCATTTCCACTCCACTTCCACTCATGATAGCGTTAAAAACTGTCACTGTCAGATACAAATTAAACACAGCACTGAAACAGGAAATGAACACTGGTCTCCTGTGTGTAAATCCATAAAGTTTCTTGTTCTTCCACATGCATCCACAACCACTTCCTTCTAAGGACTGACCCTAGTTGAACTTCATCACTTTTTCTTTCTTCCTGGACTCACTCATAGATCCAGAAAACGTATGTAAAGATGGGTTTTCCGCAGATCGACCCATATTTTCATTTTTAGTGGGGAGGTCAGGCTTTATCACATACTGTATATGTAGATGTGATGTTACTTTTGTGGTCAACGTTGAAATGAGAACTGTCATACTGTCAACTCTGTAGTAGCCTAGACCGGTGGTTCCCAAACTTTTTCAACTCCAGACTCCAAAAATGTTATATCTCCTCAGGACCCACATTTACAAAACTACATCATGAGTTGCCAGAATATCTGCATTTTTACTGACTCTTCCACTGTCAAAACAATGTTGAACTTTGCACTTTGCTGGAATGACAGGATGTCAACCTCGGAGAGAGAGAGAGAGATGCAACAATCGCTTCTAACACCGACGAGTAAGTTTAGCTGGGAACCAACTAACACGTGAAACGATTCAAATGCTAACGTACACAAACAAACACAAGACTAGCTGACTTCTCCGCACTGGGTCTGGAAGTCTCTTTTCTTACGTTGTTTTCATCTTGCTGCATCTTTTACATCCGTCTGTTTTTGTTACATCGTTTGCGTCTTTTACGCCTTGTCTTTTTACGTTGTTACGTCCTTTGCGTCATTTTCATCTTTTTTTGCGACTGAGGCCTCTTCTCTACATTTCAAAGTGAGATGCGGTATAATGTGGTGTCGGTCGATATGCTGCTGAAAACAGTTTCAAAAGGGAAGTCCAGTGCAAACATCTATGTCAAGTATGAAAGGACGTCTGACTGACCGAACTTCCAACCCTCAAAGTCTTCCTCAAACAAAAGTAAACCTTTCTCTTTCTTTTCTTTTCTTTTTTTTCCTCCCTTTTTCTTTCTCCTCACTTTCCCCTCTTTCCATAACAAACACCACATAATGATTTTGGGTATCTGGTAGATCAAGCGAGCTTTTGCCGGCAGCTGTGTGGTGGTTGCGGGGTTGCCAAACCAAACACAGGGGGCTCCTGGAGTCACCTCTGCCCAAACATACACCTAATCCTCCCCAGCACCGGCCAGCTCGCAACTCTCCAACGCAACAAAAAAAAAGACAGTTTAAAAATAGAGAGGGGGACAAAGGTCAAATCTACAGAGGGATTTAAGGCCTTATCATTATCACGGAACAGCAGAGCCGAGCTGCAGCGCTGAGAAAGTGCC
This sequence comes from Coranthus polyacanthus, assembly GCA_037367275.1. Classification (NCBI taxonomy): domain Eukaryota; kingdom Metazoa; phylum Chordata; class Actinopteri; order Kurtiformes; family Apogonidae; genus Coranthus; species Coranthus polyacanthus. The sequence continues at coordinate 1,826,796 of JAPQRN010000007.1, forward strand.
TCTGTTTCGACCAACGCACACACAAAGTAGACGACCGCTGATAACTGTTGTAGTCAGCGTTTGACTGCATCGCTTAAATATATTTGTGGATTATCTGCAAGAATTTGACGTTTTTGTTTTACTGCGAATTATTCTCCAACATATACCACTCGTTTACTGCTCTGAACAAACCTTAAATAGCGTTAGAAATCCTAAATAATAGTTCAGAAAACCAAAGAATTCAGTGTTTTACATGTGACATCTAAAACTACATGCATGAAATTTGTTGTTTCACAGAATCATTGTTTTACAGAGTTTCTTACATAACTCAGTATCTGCGTATGTACCTAAGAACCTGCATCATGCACATTTTATAACATGCAAACGTGGCTGCAAATGAAATGTTCGCATGTGATTTTCATTCACGTGTGACTTAATCAGAATGAAAAACTATTTTACATTATTGATAATTTAATAATAATCACTTGATATGACCTCGTTGTATGATTTCCAATTGTTGGACAAAGATAAATCCATGTAATTTAGATAATGTAATTATTTTATTTTTCAGTTAAAAAATGACGAACTCAATTAAATTTGCATGGATTAACTGTTGTTTGGTCTACACATATTTAGTAGATGGAAATCCTGCTCATAATGCAACTCAGTTCATCCAGTGGGTTAT
>JAPQRN010000007.1:1838720-1854626 GCA_037367275.1 Coranthus polyacanthus
GGTTTTTGACAGAGATGTTCGTCTCGCGCTGCTTTGATTGACAGGGAGACAAGCTCTCAGTTTAACCCTCCATGTCTGACAGAGCATCTGCTGAATGATCAAGTGGTAACACAGCATAATTTAAGCAGCTGTTCCTGTTCAAGAGGTTTTGTGAGGTCAAAGGGGTTTTGCATTTGAATTTGCCACAATTTTTTGGGGTCCTGCTGGCCTGGCAAGAGTAGGTGCATGCTGGGAATTTTTGAAAAGTCAAAAAAGAAAAATGTTTATTCTGTGAACAATCAGCCTATGCTAGTATATAATTTAGTGCTATCTAAATTGAGCGGTGGGTCATCTGTTGTATTCAGTTTGTTAATTGTAATATGGAAACGAGGAAAGCTCTATAAAGCTTTGTTTTTTAGTTGATAGCGCAGAGTTGTATAAAATTAGAATGTGGGAGACTGTACCTGCCAATGTGTTTTTTTAATGCATTTGATGAAGGTACAAAGACGGACAAGACAGTCAGATCAGTTGTAGGGTTTTAACAAAGGAACACTATGTATTTGATATCAGCTCGTGAGGTCTGTGATATTCTTGAACAGGTTTGAATGAGGGCCATTTGTAGTAAACCAATGAAGGTACTTGGTATAAAAGTACCACAGCTCAAAAAGTCAGTGAGTTACATGTGCTGAAGAAAAAAGTGTTACAACCATCCCCATCTCCTCTATCACAGTTTACTCCATTTTTGGCCTTTGGGTATCACTTTCCACTTAAAGGTCAGTAATGGCATAGATGTTAACATTTTATGGGAATGAAATGCATGAATTCATCGGACGTCTGCATGTGAATCCTCTGATTGCAGAGTAAAAATACTCAATTGTCATTGGCTGCCAGGTTTAGAGCTTGAGATGGATGGATGGAATTAAAAAGCATTTGATTTCAGCATCTAACTGACTTTAATTATTCTGCTTTTTCAACACGACCTTTGTCAAACATGTAGAAACTGGGTAAAAGTTTTTGACCTGTTACCTACCAGGCCTGGAGTGCTGCTGTGAGGTACTCCACCTTAATGAACTCCTCTGACTGTCTGGAACGTGGGAGGCATGAGAAAAGTCAAAAAGGAAAGAAAACTTAGAGATGTAATCTCCCCTCCTGAACCTGTCTGCTGCTTTTTTTGGTTACACTCACAAACAGACAGAGCGTGCAAGGGAAAAAAAAATGCAGCCCCTGAGGAGGGGCAGCTTAACAAAGCACCTGTCTGACAAAGACGGATAGACAACACACAGACACACAAACATGAAAACAAACACAAGAAACCTGTCCTATTCTTTTCCTTCACAAATGAGGCAGAAAGAGGGAAACAGTGTTTAACTCACCGCTGCCCATCCAAATTGGTGTGAAAGGAGAAGGTGCGAGCAAACAGCATAAGAGCATAACAAAATGAGTGTGTGAAATTATGCAGAGGCAAACAGTGAGTGTTTCTGAAAGAGGAAGAGGAGAAGAAGATGTGGTGACATCAGACTTAAAGCCCAGAGACAGGGCTTGTTAGCAGGAAGCTCTATTAGGTTCGCCTCCTGCCTTCTTCACCATTCTCCTTTGTCCTCCTCACCTCTCCTTCCAGGCCTAAATTGGCCTCCACAACTCCACCTGACTCCCCTCCCAGCCTGCTGCGCTCATGTATATGCATCTCAAATCCCCCCTAGACACAGGCAGATAGGCAGACCAGACGCAGCGCTGGTTCACCTAACAAAAGCAATTTGGTACGATACACCGTTTGGGTCAAGTACCCCCGCTTGTTCCCCCTCAATTGTTTTAATCAGACCAAGGTAGCGGGAACGAGAGAGGGCTCGGAGGCACCTAAAGGCACCTTTTCTCGCTGCCATTATCCTCCGGTGGGCAAATTGTGGATGTGGTTGTTAAGAGAGACAAATGTGACAGCCCATCTCGTAGACGAGTCAATTAGAGGACAGGGAAACTTTTTTAAGGGGCGGCGGATGCATATAGACATATATACTGTATGTTTTCATGGAAATTAAAAGGACAAGTTGGAGGAGTGGAAGTGAAGTGTCAAGAGGGAAAAACACTTGTTAAAGGATCGCTTGTTGGAGTCTTCTGAAGCAAACAACTTGTGTCACAATGGAAGGACGTCTTACCATCCGTTCTTTGGCTCCTTTAACATCATAAAGTCAATGTGTCAAAGTATTTATTACTTATATTAAGCTTCATGGTATTTAATAGTCATTATAGTCTTCTGTTATTGTAAACGTACTTGTGGCATTTATGTTCAGCTGTTTATCTAAATACAACAACTGGCAACAACATGGCAAGCAACTACTGGTCATGTGGTTGCGGACCAGCATGGCCATGATGGTGCAACTGGTCAGAAGGCCTGAATCAAAATATGCATGGAAGAATGCCCAGATTGACATGCAATCTTAAAATAAAACAGATTTTACTTTTTCAAAATAAAGTTAGAAAATGAGATTCAGACTACAACAGGTATGCAGAGTTAACATATTACAGTAATCTGCACTGGCAGTTAACTTAAAGTTAACATAGAGAAATTCTGTATGATTCATTTAACATGATTTACCTTGTGTCGTGTGGATATCAATATTAATTTTGTACAAATTGTCTGTCTGTACAGAATATACTCTCAATAAGAAGTGAAGAGTCACGTCAATCTGCCACATACCTTCAGGATTTTTGCAGAAAAACCAACCTGAGTCGTCTGAAGTCTATTTACCAGAGGCAGAAGCTGAGGTTGTGGAGACTGAGCTGGTGGATTGACATGTAGCTCATTATTTTCACTATTCCATCATTTTAGCTGCGTATCAGTTGATCTAACTAAATAACCTAAAACACAAGCTCTTTGTGAGCCCAAAATTTATTAAACAAAAATCTATCTCGAAACTAGACGAAGGGAAACTCCTTTTTTCTAATTGTACTGATTGTACTAATTTCCTCAACAAAATAATAAGTGTCAGCTAATATTTTCTTAATACAAACTTTACAGCTTATTTACATACCCCGATATCTCAATGTAGCTACAATGCTACTGTATAATAGCTGTGTAATATACAAATCAAGGTTTGATTTTCTCACTTTTTTTTCTTGCAAATACCGATAAGCAGCCAAACTGGAAGTCCCACGTGTTAGTCATAAGTTTTAAGATGTCTGTGATGTACTGTACTTTCTGATCTACTGTGCTGTGTGTCACTTGCTTGGCTCTTGCCCTTTTTCAGGTCAAGAGAGAATAAACAACAGCTGGGGAGACAAAAGAGGAAAAATGCAAAAATCAAAACAAGGCTTCATATCCCGAGGCAGCCATAGCTACGACTCACCTTCACAAAGACTGTAAATGTTTTGATATCTGAAAATCCACAGGTGTCGAGTCACTTAAGCTACAACTGTCACGAGTTAATGTATTTAGTACCTCTTTGACCTTAGGAAACTCTATTTGAATTACCTTTGACTGACAACCTGTGAGCTGATGTGTATCCATGGAGATTACAGCACCGTATTTTGACAATAGCAGTGAGGTTGGACAGCAACAAACTTTGACACAATCTAATCTCAGTTTGTCAGTGAGCAGGCCTTGAATGAATATCTAACCTGTGAGATAGGATTTTTCAGAGGTTTGTGAAACTACCGAGACGACTAATGGGCAACTTTCTTACACTTTCCGGCCAGTGGCGGCAGGTCCATAGGGGATGTTGGATCGTCAACCCCACTTAAAACTACTTGGAGAAGTTACAAGTTACTGTAAGTCACACTTGTTCCCACAATGTTAGGTTGGTTGTAATCAACAACTTCACTGTGGGTGGCACAGACATCTAATAAATATAATAGGATGAAGAGCACCTTAGAGATAATAAGGTGAACTTCTACCATAGACATGTAAAAACATTCCAGTGGATCTGTCAATGATGGAGCATTCTGATCAAACTCCAAAAGCATCACACGTCAATGTGAAGCACATCATTCATTGGAAACTCTGAAATTAACAGTGAGATTTCAAACTCTGGAAAAACAGCAAGTCACAACAAAACCATCGCATACAATCTGAACAACATGGGAAGTGAAGGACTGACCTTCAGCACATATTGGCTTTGATTGTTCCACATGGTTGAGAATATCCGACGTTGACACTGACACTGACAGATGTGTGACTCACAAAGAAGAGGCAAACCTGGACCGTGCAAGTCCGGTAGAGCTGAACGTGACTCACAGACCTGCAGAAACTATTTTATGTAATGTTGTGACAGAGTTAAACTGAACATCAAACAAACCAACATACAGTACACATTTTAAGCTCTCTGAGTTTTCCTCACTAAGAAATATTTATGTATTGGGACAAAAACGTACGATATATACATAAAGTAATATCCATTTTTGGAATTCAAATGAAATAGCAGTGCCTACATCCATGTTTCCTTTTAAAATAAATACATTCTGGTCTACATTGCACACACCAGCTAGAACAGCTGACAGAAAGAAGTAGATTTGTCTTTCATGAGGTCCTCTACTTTATTGATACCAATGTGGAGTATATGTTAAGGTAAATAATGTACACAAAACATAAGACAACTATTTGGCAAGAGTGCCATCATAAAATATCTAACAAACAAGCCAATAAACTAGCTCACGTTTCTAGAGGCCTGTTCCACAAAGCGAGTTTAGCCAATTAGCCAGTCTCATTTCAGTTAGTCTGACTCACTGTCAGTTGATTCGATTCCACGAGGCTAAATAATGCTGAGAAACTAGTTTTGTAGTTGCCAGACTAACTGAGCTTGAACTATTTAATTTGCTGTAACCAAATCAGCTGACAACAAGCCAATCTATCTGAAATAAACCTAGATAATCTGATAAACACCTGGTATAAATGTGACTCTTAAAGGTTCAATATAGATTTGCGCCTGCTTGTGTACTTTGTGTGAAATTTCTGTTGGAGTCTGTTTTGTGCTAGAAGCCAATCTTTGTTGAGTTTAGATAACTCCATCACTACGCTAACAAATATCACCGTTGCCTACATCCATGATAACAGCCATAGTACACTGATTTCTACATCGATAACTTGGGTTGGTTTTCTTTACGCTCGCTCCCAGGTTCTTCAGTATCTCCCTTCTGCTCCTCCTCCGCAGCAACAGCAAACAACACAAGAAATGCAATCAGATAATGTCAAAAACTGACCAGCTCCAACACGAACATATCACGTTAGAGCAGAAATATGCACAAATCTTCCACATTGAACCTTTAACCAACATGTGTATTAAATTGTTTGGTTTCAATTTGATTTTATATTATGATGGTAACGTGTGTGTCAGAGGATGCCTCCTGAAATCACAAGTGATGTACCTCAACAAAATGTTAGTGACAAAAATGCCACTGCAGCATATATCAGTAAAAACAATTAAAGTCTTGTCAGTTGTGTGATGTGCATCGCTTAGGGTGGGGTGTATGATATAATTTAGCATGTCTTTTATGTAACTGACAATAGTTTTAATTCAGGACAATTATGGTTGTTGCACAGAAAGGCTGAAAACTGTTTCAGACTCACAGCAGCTCATAACACAGCAGCGTTATAGCAGCATGCTGTTATGTAAAAAGAGTGATGATATTTGAGAGGGGTTATTACAGGACTCTGTCAGTCTGATGAAATGCAGATGGCGTCTCGCTGCATAGCTGACAGCTACTGTCCATGTTAATGGTAGAAAACAGAAGCAGGCCAAACCTGTCGAGTAACCTGCAAGATACATTTAACAAAGTGTCTATGTATTGATCAGGAGTTACTCCATATACACCATTCAAAATGTATGAAACTTACCAATAGAGTGGGTGAATGATTTGGTTCTTCTGGAAACATATATTAGGGAAAATATTTCCCAAAGACCCAGAATAACATTTAAGAGCAGTCTTTATCTCAGTTTGGAGCAAGGACAAAGACTACAGTTCAAAAGCACAAAAAAAGTAAAAGTATCTCATAGTGTAAAACCACTGATAAGATAACACCCTCTGATAAGTGTTCTGGTCCATCTTTAAATTATTGCTCAGTTAATAAAAGCTTTAATCGACAGGTGTGATTGACAGCTTGACCCAGACTTTCAGAACTTCTGTTCATTGAATGAAACATATTTTTATTCAGCTGTAGTTATGGTTAATAAGTTACACTAACAAGACCATCAAAAGGTTTTGTTACGCAAATGTGTGATGAAGTTTTCTGTTTTACTGTGTCAGTAAGTTAGTGTTTAGCATTAGCTCCCATATGATCCTTCACATTCCCTCAACTCAGTCCTTTTGTCCAAATATGGTCACTTCTGGTTCCAAAGACCAAGATGGTGATGGTTACAATTCATTCTCCTGGTTTCAAATCAGCAGTCAAAAAAAGAGTGATGGTCTACTCTTGGAGCAGTCATTACTTAAAATTTAACAATATCTCATCATCGAATTTCAAATTTGGAGCGAATGACCTCTTGGACTAAAGCATGAACTGATTTGGTGGTTAAAGGCCAGGTCACTTTATGAAGAGGGCTTCAGTGTTGGGAGTCCAGTTTTGTATTCATTTGACTGGTAAGAGTCCACCCTCTTTGAGAGGGATTGGGAAACCTGTTCTCAATCCCTCTATGATCAAAGAGGGATTGAGAACAGGTTATTGTCATTATACCATGTGAGGAAACTCTCTCTCAGTCGTCTGGGCTCCCTTGAGAAATAGTCTCTAAGTGACACACTTCCATTTTGACATAAAATACACTTCCTTCAAAGTCTTCACTACATATATTACATGAGTCTGGACAGACACGGACATAAACTACAACTTGACTGGTTAGCATCCAACTGCAAGGCATCAATTCTAGTTCTTACTGATGCAGAGTCGCTGTGTAACAGCGTATCAGAACTGTATGAAGTGAATAAAGCCACCCAAATATTTCCAACAAATAAAGGCAGAAACTGGTGAAGGGTGGTTAAATATCATGTTTCTACGGAAACCTTTTAGATTACTCATGTCCCCAAATGTCTAAGACAGACATGGCAGGAGCACGGTAGTATGACCTGGAGTCACATAACGAGTCACATTCAATACATTTATAGGAAATTCCCCAAGTTGGAAAGAAAAAGTTATTGTTTAACTTTCTGTTTCTGTATTTGATGGTGAAGTTTTCCTAAATTTTGATGAGATGGAGACTTAATTGCCATGAAAACCTACATATGATCAACGGTGACCTAAAATTTCGAACCAATAAAGCCACTGCAAAGTTGTAAGCAATGCCGCCCTTCTGTTGCTCTGTTCACACTAGAGGTTAAAGTAAAGAGAGGAATTCAATTCCCACCATTACGCCACTCCAGGCATTTATTCATTCATCTGTTTTTCTAATTGTCTAATTTACATAGCACATATAGGTGGAGCCTGGTAGACCTCTGGAAACCGTTGAGTATGAGTTTGGTTTTACAAGCTTCCACCTATTTTAGAAAGTTTAATTTCCACTAACGATTACATGACATTTCCCCTCCAGCAGCGCTCTCAATGACAAAGGAGGATTGACAGTTTCCTTTTATGACAGTGTCACGATGAGTCACTCGGGAGTGTTGTTATTTCCGTTGCTACACTAATAAAAGTTCAAAGTCAAGAGCCGCACTTTACATTTGTGCACATACACGTTCAGTGGCATCTCATCTTCAAAAAAAAACGTTTTTAAAACAATTGAATAATGACGTACCATTAGTGCATGTGCAGGTGAAGTGTGCTCTTGTATGTGCATGTCTGTGTGTGCTTTGACTACTTTTTCCAGAGTGTTACTAATCCTCAACAGTAACAGTTTCCCACTGACCTTGTAATCTAAACTTCTATGTTTTAGAGTAACTACAGTCACTTGTGTGAACCTTTGTGCACATGCCTGTTTTGCATGTGTGGGGTTGTGTTCATGCTACTGTGACAGCCGAGATGGACAGGTCTACCCTGCAGGGCATTCTGTCATGTTTAGAAAGGAAACACAGACAGTGTTAGAGACAGTGAGAAGGACTGGAGGGAAGCTAGCAGTGATAATTACACCGTCCTTCACCTCCTCCACTTAACCTTGACATGATGTGGGTCGAAATCTCACTACAGGAAGTATTTTGCGTGAGGTAATGGTCCTTAAAGGGGTAAAGGGGAAAATTCAACCATGGCTTCTCCAAAATGAGGTTTACATACAACTGGGGGTGTCACGTTTCAACACGTAGGGTACAACACATAGGGGAGCGTCATTTATCGATGCGCGGGGTAGTTTGAAAGATGCCGCGGCTCTGGTTTGGTTTCGGCATAAAAGCAACTTGACTAGGGTTAGAAAAAGGGTCGGGGCAACCTGGGAGTGATGTTTGGAATATGAATACGAATATGTTTTTTTGTAACATAGGTAAAAAGAGAATAAAAGTCATGGTCTATTAAAAATGACCATCCAATATACAGTGCCTACTAACATACAACTGCACAGGTCTGCAGTAAAGTAAAGTGTGCCTATCACTAACAAATCAAAAGTTACTTAACACTCAACCAAAATCATCACTTAGATCTTTATGGATGTGCAGGAGGAGGAGGTTGTAATAACTGGCTTAAACATTGTCACTTTATTACCATAACATGTGAAAGTGAGGGCACAAAAGTCCAACAAAACACACTGTTCCCCATTGCTTGCATTCTTGTTACTGATAATTTAACATACACTGTTCACAAACAAAGTAGTTTGTTTACTTTAAAGGTATTTTAAATCCGAAGGTGTTATATGGTATCTGCTGCAGTTCTGGCATTATTACACATTTTATGGTAAGTAGTTAGACATCGATAGCACAGGGTTAGGAATATCAAAGACACCAAGCCTTGGCTTCTCTTTAACTTAACTTTAACTGAAAACCACAATCTTTTTCAAACCTATACCTTGGACCAAAGTGCTTTAGGAGCCTGAACTTAATCACAAACTCAGGATGTGAACCCCTAGAAAATCTACAAAATGTTGCCTCAGAACATTATCCAGGAAATAATGCATTTACCATGAAAGTAGAGGAAAAGATACTCTACTCGTGGCGAGAATAAGTCAGGCTTTCTGAAATTCATGGGCCAGTGCCAGTACTGACGTTTAAAACTTGGCTGCTAGCCGATGCCGTTAGTTTGTTTTCTTGTTGTTTTGTCTGCTAGCACGCTAACTGCCAGCAGGCTAAACTCACAGTTTATCAGTGACCTTTATTTAAAGCTGCAGCGCTCGACAGTTTTCAGGCATTATTAAGCAAAACTTCCATAATTACCTTTCACCATATTGTAATTCAAATGATCTGGACACACAACTTCTTCCCAGTTTTCAGGTAGATAATCTACGTGACGCAGACTTTGGCTAAGCACAGATGTTTTCAGACATGTAGGTGGGTTAAATACGTGATTGACAGCTGTAATAACCTACCGCTGCTCAGATTTCCTCAGACTCTGTGGCTCTACACAGAAGCTTGGAAAAGTGTCTTCTCTTTTCCGTAGCGGTGTGAAACGGCGTCAGGTTCATCTGTGTTTATATTTTAGTCTTTTGAGTTGGAACGAGAGGAGAGAGCTGACGAAGGAAGGTGCATATTTTCAAATTCTGTTTTTTTTTCACCTGATTTTAGCTCCTGCGGCTTTAAATTAATAGTTTGGTGTCCACACTTAGAGAAATGCAAACAGTTCAGCACACAACATTGGCAATTCATGCAAGACACTTTAACAGCAACTTGGCCAATAGACCAATACTGATATTTGTCGTTGGTAACAGTCTTTCTTCTGTGAAATTAGGGAGTGCCCTCTTTAAACCAGATGATAAGATTGTGACCAATAGCTTGAAAGGAACACATCATGACTTCAAGCCATTGTAAACTCTTGAAGCCATTTGTTTTCTTCTGTATAGTATGAATTGAATGGGTATGATACAGCATCGCTGAACAGTTCGACACCATCGGAAACTACAGACATATTTCACAAGTTACATACATGCAATTATTACGCCTGTTGGCTTGAATTAAACTCTTCGCACTATTCTCTAGCCAGATTGTGCTTTCCTAACACAGCCAGTCCTCATTACCATTTTCTGACTTGTCCAGGCTATCACCGTCCCCTCATTACATCCCACCGACGTGTACTTTACCGCGTGAAGCTCACCAAAGGGGATATAGATTCATAAAACATTCACCAGCGTGCTACATTTACACCCACTTTCCTAATGTAAGCACAATGAGGGTGTAAAATGTCCCTATGAATGTTTTAGAGTGGAAATTATGCCGGCAGCCTGTGAGACAAAAATCTCCAAAAAGGAGTTTGAAGGAGGTGGTGGAGGTAGTTTTGTTTTGACTCATCAAGGGCCAGAAACAAGATGGTGTGTGATTGAGGCAAACCGCAAGCAAGAGTCACTATAGTGATTAGAGGTCGTAAATCTTTGCTCTTTAGAAAGGGCGATGAAGAGATTCAATGTTAGGCAATCTGCTGCGCCTGCAGATTAAAGGAGAACTGACTAAATGACAACTTTCACATCAACATTACACAGCAAATGCTATGTTTTTGTTGTACTAGTTAGCTGAAGATAATTCACCCTGATCTTAATTCTTGATACTTCATCCACTGCTCGGTACACTGAGGAGAATCTAGAGGGCCAATATGTTGTTTTATCAATTTCCTTAGACTGATTCAGAAAGCCCATTTTAATCCGTCCTTGACTCACCGCTGGGCTGAGGCCCACATCCTGAAGAATGTTACTAGACTCGACTGTGAATTTACAAATTATTCCAATATTGAGTTGCAGCCTCTTCACAGTCCACATCCAAATCTTCTTTAGGGCTTCGAAATCCTTCTGTAAACCTTATTTTTATCTCTTTCCCTTCACGCTGGAAGTGGATTTAACAGGTGAAATCAATAGGAAATAGGGGCTTTCACCTGGATTCAGGAGGTCTTTTGATTTCATGAGAACAGCATGTTGTTTCTGCGCTCCGTGTGGATACAACAAATAAGCATTGTGTGTGCAGGAGGGGAGCTTTTTGGCCAACGCAGAGTGTGTGAACAGCACACTTTGTTTTGACTAGCGCCGTGAGAGAATTGTTGCTCTGCCAGTGAGGCAGTTCATGTGTGTTGATGGAGGAAGGTTAAGAGTGTCAGTCTTGCGTCTCGCTGATGCCCTGCCTTAACTGTTATTACTACAGCTTTTCAAATACTCCTCTGTCACTTTGACACTCCAATTGTGCCGAGACGAGAGAGAGAGAGCGAGAGAGAGAGTGTGTAAGCATGTGCCGGTGTGCAAAATGTGCATGTCTTTGTGTGCACATGCCTGTGTGCACGTGTGGCGCATCTCGAAAACCATCCCCGTCAGAGCGACTTTGTGACAAACAGCCGAAACATTTGACTGGAGGCTGTGATGTCGCCGAGGGAAGCCTCCATTGTTTTTGGGTGTCAGCTTTTCCCTGCTGTTCGAAAGCACTGAATTGTGCTAGAGAGTTTGGAACGTTATTACTGCCCTCAGTCGTAGTTGGACTCCACATGAGCTCAGTTGATACAAACAAGAGTCAACAGGATTTGTTTGATGTCGCTGTTATTTTAACAAACTTCTGTTTATTTTGCGTGAGTCTTAATGTTAGTTAAGCAAAGCCAGTCAACCTTCCAGGTGGAAAATGAGTAACACTATAACAATTTCTCCTGCTGAGTGTTGGTCTTGAATAAGTCGACTGACTTTCTGTGTAAGCCTATAAGAGCCCCAATAAAACTCTAATACTCAGTGTACACCAGAAAACAAGTGTTTGTTGGAATAGAAATGGAGAAATAACAATTATTTAATTATTTCATCATTTGGAGAGCAAAAAATATGACATTTTACATAAATATGCTGTCTTGGTGGGCAGAGGAAGGTTGTGTCTCTGTGCCTACATCAACACTTTATCTTCTTTGTAGTAGCTTTTGTGAAAACAAGTGCAAAACACGAGGGCCATGTGTATCCAGAATGATGCATGCAGCAGAAGAAAGTAAAGTACAAGAAGTCAGTTAGCTTGAATGTATCCATCCAGAGCACAAAAAGACCTGCTGTATAACCATAACCCTGTCTTTCAAGTTTATGAGGTGGTTCACGTTCTACTAGTGTGTGAATTCATATTATGATACAGGTTTTGCAAGAATGTGTTACAGTTGAGAATCAGACTTGGATCTAGATTTTAGGCCTCGTCCACATGCAGTCTAAAAAAAAAAAATCTCATCCACACAGTTTTTTTTAAAAAGAAATCTCCCTCTAAAACACAAAAACCAAAACAACAGGCAGCGATAAAACCCTGACCCTGAAGTCATGCCAGCCAGAAGCCTGGGGGGAAAAAAAGAAGCTATTCCTGTGTCCAGTTGGTAGCAGCGACCTCTGAAGCGTGTTCTGACACCTCTGTTTTTCAGTATAGCGGAAGAGTAACTGCATATTTATATGTAAACATGGGGAAAAAAAACTAGCTCGAGCCACGTCCGCAATTCGCCTCAGGCTGTGAAGTTACCAAAAGTCCTTTTACCCTGTGCACCAGTGGCACCAGTGCAAACACAACTTCCTAAATATCTTCACGCTGGAGGGAGTTTTTCAAAAGGTTAGTTTTCACTGACCTAAAACTGAGTTCGCGTGTGGACAAAAGGCCAAAGTACATAGAAAAAGCCACATTTTAGGAAATACTCTGGTCCATGTGAACTAGGACGTAGCTCATTTTCAACTGGCTGAGATGTACTTACCGTTCATAAAGTCAACACTGTGTAAGTAACTTTTAGCATGAAACCTCATTAGCACTGAGCAAACATTTGACATGACGACATACAGACGTACATCGAGTATACAGTACATAACATTACCATGCACACAATAAGCATGGTAAGCATGTGGGTGTAACAGACAGCTAATGAAGACCTTTGCCTCTGAACAAATCAAAGTCAAATATGTGTTCATGTGTTAAAAGTGAGGCCCCGGTATTATGGACAAATCACTTCCTTCAGATCAAAGATGTCATTTTATGTAACAGAATCCAAACGCTACGCTCAGCTGTTGTTCCTTCTGTTTTCCAGGCGTGTCATGTAATTTAATCAGCATGTACGAAAGAAGTGGAAGCTGAACAATCTGACATTAATTTAATCAATTTTAACCATGTTTTAGCAAGAGAAATGAATGAACTCATTGCAAATAGTAACAATCGATGTCCTAATAAGACGGGTTTGTTGTGAGAAATAAGCATAAATCAATATATTTACTTATTCCTTTCGACTATTTAACTTAGTACATACACGAGATGGGTTTTTTTTAATCTCGAGGCAGATTAACATCATTGAATGTAACCTCCATTTGCAGCCTACACTTTTGAGCCAAATAGAAAATATACAGCATATTGTTAGCAAACATTAGTAAACACTGTGCATTAAAATGAAATAAACAGTGACGCGGATGGAAAAAATGTGCACATACTAAATAAAAGAAAATCAAACGTATAAATCTAGATCTCAGAATAGTGCGGCCTATGTTTTGAAGTGTAAATATACTTTTACTTTAAGTATGCTAATTTCACAGAACATCATTATCTTAATGACATTGCGTGATAAAAATGAATCAGAATAATTGTGCTAAACACTAATTACTCTTGAAAATGTTCAAATCCAGACAAAGAGCTGTAATCATAGCCTGGCTTCGTCGAGTGACTGATCTAAAAATCCATCATCTAATTACAAACTAAAAAGCAGCTCAGTGTTGGTTCAGTTGCATTTAGGGAAACACTGTTAATATATCATCTCAGGCACTTCTAAGGGTGGGCCGTATTTACTATACTGTTATAATACCCTATTATCAATTCCCTTTGTACTGACGGATTGTGCGGGCTCACAGGATTACAACAGGCAGTTTTCAGTGAGCCACATTTACAGGTGTAAGCTCGGGCTTTTGTGTGAAGACTGCTAAAACAGTAGAGCTGTGTGTGTGTGTTTTTTTTTTTTTTTTACCACCGCTGCTGCTGCTGCTGCTGCTGCTTTTAAAACACACATCCAGGGCCTCAAACTGAGTAGGGAAGAAACCAAAATGACCGGTTATAGGCCCAGAGGGGGTTAGAGGGATTGGACGGGGACACAGATGTAAAACTCTCTCTTCCGCACGCCGGGTCACCGTCCCCGTTGTAAATTGGCGGCGCCGTTTCATAGAAATTCAAAGATGCGGCGTCTCCAGGTTCCCGAACGGGGCGAAGAATCTCAGCCTCCGTTTACAAACAGATATCGAGTGGCAAGCAGCGAGGAGACAGGATTACGTGTGTGCTGCACCAAATCCGGCCCAATCCCCGCTTTAACCCCCACTCCATCTCCGCCTCTGCTGTATCTGCTTCCATCTCACTCACACGTGCTGACCAGGGTGGCTCCTAACGGACTAAATGAGGGCCACTTAGGTGCCAGCATTAGGTTTAGATAGCAGAGTGACAGGGTCAGGACTTGGAGTAAGCCCATAGTAAATCCTTGCTGTCTCACTGTCTCTTACTCTCTATCTCTTACTTGTTTGCTTTTTTTTCCCCCCTGCCCTTCAACATCTATCTCTTTCATTCTCGATTTTTTAAAATATATTCTCCTGTGCGCTCTTTGTCTGTCTCTTTTGTCCTCTCTCCAGTCATGTCTTACAAAGGGCTCATATGGGGTCTTCGTGCAATGACTTCAGTTGCCACATCTGAATAATTCAGGTGGGACTTTACCCTAAAATGCTGTCAAAACAATGGTATCACTGTCACCCATGTAACCCCCCGCGGATTTACTCCACAATCATTCTGTCACAACATTCATGAATTTATAAAATAAATAAGAATCAGAAGAAAGAGAAGAAAGTTTTTAAAGAATAACTACATGTGGACAAAGAAAGTCTGAACTCTTTTCCTGTTCATCACTGAAGTAAATGATGTTTTACTGTAGCTTTAGGCTGTGGTGTTGGATGTAGCAGTAAAAATGACATGAGGGGAAATCAAATATTAGCAATTACTACAATTAAAAAAAAAACATGCTTTCATTCCCAAACATCTGAAGAGCCACTGATATTCAACACACATACGGGTATAGTTATTCTTAGAAAAAGATAGTGCTGCCTAATTTTCAGGTTTAATGAAGGACTCAATGGTGCTCCTAACTGACTGAAAATGGAAAAAAAAGAGCCAAGCTGGAATACTGGAAATAAGATAGAATGCAAATAAAAGGATGGATCAAACCAAACACTGGGGCATAAAATGACTTGAAAAAGCAGATATCAGCCCTTCGGTCCTTGAATAGTGGTTTAAAATTCTGCAAAGAACTGAGGTTGTCTGTATAACGATGCATTGGTGTAAGTGGTGCAACTGGATAATGAGCTGATGGCATTTGTTAACAGGTAATAAGGCCTTATAAGATGTTTATTAACATTATTAGGTGTTAGGACTAGTTAAGTGTTAATAACACACACACATATACATACATATACATACATATATATACATACATATACATACATATACATACATACATATATATATATATACATATACATACACATATACATACATATATATATACATATACATACACATATATACATATACATACACATATATACATATACATACACATATATACATATACATATATATATATATATACATATACATACATATATACATACACATATACATACACATATATATATATATATACATATACATACATATATACATACATATACATACATACATATATACATACACATACATACATATATACATACACATACATACATATATACATATATACATACACATATATATATATACATATATACATACACATATATAAATATACATATATACATACACATATATAAATATACATATATACATACACACATATAAATATACATATATACATACACACATAAATATACATACCAAAAGCCATGAATT
>JAPQRN010000007.1:1857765-1869805 GCA_037367275.1 Coranthus polyacanthus
GTGTGTGTGTGTGTGTGTTTTGGCCACGTGGTTTTCTTTGCTCTACTTGACATGGGGGGGTTCACACACACATCATGCAGGAGTATATTGGTGTGTACGTTTGGTGCGTGATTAACGGCGTTCGTGGAGTTTATTTTCACTTCTTGGAGGAAAAATATGAGTGTTTGCACTGCCACTGGCCTTTAACCTGTCCTGCCGGATAGAAAGGCTTTTTAACTCATCCATCACACGCAAGTGCCCTCCAGAGCTGAGGAGGAGCGGGGCGCAGGCAGGGATACGCGCAGAGGAGGCTGGGTATTTAGATTAGCTCCATCTATCAACCTGTAATATCTACCGAAAGGACAGAGAAAGGTAGAATCACCGGAAGTACTCCTGCGTGGAAAATCTCTACTGTAAATCCTATAATATTCCTCTAGGGACATACAGGGTCAGATGGTTTATTGCGATGTTTTTTGTAATATTCCTACAGTATTCCCCTCCTGCGGCAGTAGTTTTAGGTTGTAATGTCCATGTAATCTACATAGTAAATACCACCTGCTGACCAGTTCACTCAGGTCACTTTATTACAACATGCATCAGCTCTGCTGCCTGGTGTTTGGGTCGCTCCTCTCCTGCAAAAACACGAGCCTTTCTATGCTTAGTATCTCCTCAAAAGTATTCATCGCATTTATATCTGCAGCTCTGAAAGGGAATGACTAAATAGGGCTTATGGTTTCCTGCCCAAGGCCACTTTTAGAGACTATTACAGGACTGCCATTGTCCTCCGCGGGCCGCTATAGCTGGATAATCTTAGTAAGAATGCCATTTTACTTTCAAAAATGACCAAAATGTAATCTATAAGTACTCTGAGCTGGTGTAAATAATTAATGTCAGACCTCAATGTGTAGAAATATAATCCCGGGCCTCGCCTTCACCCTCTTTCGCTCTCTCGACAGAACAAGTACTGACTGTGCAGAAAGAGAGAGAGGTTGGACAAATATTAAGTGGAAAAAAGACAAGTGATTGCTGAGAGCTTGCACAATTGTGTTTTAAAAGGGGCCTTCGGGGGAGTTTTCCGGTCGGACGGGGATCTCGTGTCAAAAGTCGCTGTCATTACAATGGTCTCAAAATGCTCGAGACTGGCGCCGGGGTCAGTCTAACTAAATCCGACTGTGAGGCCTCAACCTGTGCCACAGGCCGAGCCACAACACATCAGTTTGACTCATGTTGAAATACAAAACAAAAGACACCGGCCTGAAATCAAACTAGAAATAGCCACTTGTAGATTAACCGTTTGTTTTACACAGGCCGCCAGATCTCCGGCTGTACGCGTCCTTGCGCGCAAATGCAGTACAAGCCAAAATATGACTTCTAAACGAGCCGTTTATTCATTTTGAGGCCATGTGATGGTTCAGTCAGTTTGTTTTTACAGGTCGGACTTGTAATTTAAACCTACATATTTTATTGAGGTAAAAACCCAGGCTTTTTGACGCAGTGAATTGCTTTTCTTTTTGAGAATGTTTAGATTCTGTGGTCCTGCAGCGCGTATTTTCAGGTTTACCTACACATGCGCAATTATACTAAACAGAAAGCTTCTCTTTTTTTCCCCCCAAATTTGGCGTAAGTTCTCTCGCCATACAGGCAATCTGCGAAACACAAAACATATAGGCTCGTATAACTGTTCTTTGATTACAATAAAACAAGCTAAATCCAATGTCCAAGGTCTACTAAAAGTGTTACAGTCTGCTGCAGGTATTAACTGCAGGCATTCAGCACAGACTGGGATCTGCCAGTCAACATCTGGACGTGCCTCTGTAGGTTCTTCTGCACAGAGCTTCTCTTGTGTTTAGAGGGATCATACAGTTCACTTTAACTGCGCCCTGGTGCAATGCGAGCAACGTGCGTGCGTGTCAGAGACGACACATTACAATCCAACCAGAAAAACACCGTGAAATTAAAACATATTTTAGTTTTGATAGGTTTAGACCTATATCTAACACGTTTCATTTCATCTACATTAGTTCTGAATACCAAGTTGTACACGTTTAATCTCCCCAGAGGTACAAAATAAAAATAAAAATACAATACAATTAGGTCTGTCCGCAGGCCTGCAAAATCACTGCTCGCTGTCATTTGTGCGTCATCGCCAGAAAAAAACACCAGAAAAAACACCAGTATTTAAATGTGTGACTTCGCTGGCGGATGACTTTGCATGTTCAGGTTATCTGGAATCAGGTCTTTGAGGCTGAGATCCAGCCGCGCAGTCAGAATGACATGTTAAATGTTCGTGTTGTTCGAGTTTAGAACACGTTTTTATGAATGTTTGATTATAAACCGGTGGCTGTTCAGGGAAAGTGCAAAGCGAAACAGTTCTGCTGCTGTCAACAGATTATTCACTGGCTTATTTTGGTTGAAAACAGCCAAGCGTTGGCCCTGCTACAGCAAACACAATCCAGGTACAAAGCGCAGCATGTGTTAGCTAATTAGAGCTCTTTATCTGCATGGCTTTCATTAGTCCTGATTGTTTATTTGCCAGAGTAAAAGAAAAGTGAATCGGCGCGCTGATAAAAAAAAAAAAAAATCACTCATCTGTTTCGTTTGTCATTCACACACGCAATAATCTTAATATCACGGTCTTTTTCATCCTGGTGGGGAAACTGGGCAGGCCCGTGTTGAATGGCAAATGTTTATTCAGCTCAGTACATATCCGAGATATATATTGTGTGAGAGTGCGTGTGTGTATAAGCGCACCCAGCTGCATTGCACTGGACAAATTTCAAACATGCCTGCACAAATAAAAGGCCCATTTTACTCCCCAAGCGCAAAGCGGCGCATTGCGCGCTCATGACAAACAGAGAAAAGTAAAACACTGCAAAAAATGTCCTCCTTTCCTAGTGATTCAGAACCGTTAAAGGTGTTTGCCGAGAGAACGCGCAGGTACAGTCATTGTTAGAAGTCGTTTGTTTTGTCGGATGAGTCTTCACTTTAAGACATTTGCGGATCTGCGGCGCGACGCGAAGCATATTAGACGCAAATGTCTAATTAATTAAGTGCACGTTTTATTCTTTGACGTCAGTGTAATGTCTTCTTTTGGGTGGATTTTTTTTTTTCCAGCGGGCAGGCTTAGTGGGTGGGACTTGCTCTCATTTTGGGGAGGTTAAACACAGCAGATGGGTGGGTCTCGTGGAGAGCCGGAGCTTCCTCTCGGTCACAGCGGGCAGAAGCTTCCCCACGCAGCGGATAGAAGGAGAGCGCACTCGGCTGTCACTGCTGCAGAGAAGGGAAAGGGGCCTGTGTAATCTATAGATTTTTAATTTTTGCTTTAAGTGTCTTTTTTTTTTCGGAAGACGTTAGCTCTCGTGGAAATTCTCCCTGCATGGTTCATCCTCTCATGTCGTGGTGTGTGTCTTCTGGCAGCGGGTGGATCTTTCGTAGCGTAGCTGTTCTGGAAAGCTTTGTGCACCCCAGGATTCACCCCCGTTTCCTCTCTGTACGCATCCTTCTCTTCAAGGTGGGATGAATTTGGACAGAATCGCAGAGGCAGTGAGAGCGCCGCCGCCCCGCGACGTGGCCCCCGCGTTTCATTTACCGAGAACTTCGAACAGCAGTCGAGAAACGTTAGAGAACTCAAGCAGCGAGTCTTCAGACACAGAGTTGGCAGGTACACAGTCAAGAGTGCTTTTGAGCAACTCGATTCCTTCTTCTGAGTGCAATAACAGTTTATTTAACAGCCCCATAAGCACGTTTACGACACTGTGTCGCAGTGGCATCACCGGTCGTTTAGACAGGAGACAAAACTTTAACTTTAATGTCAAAGTGTTGGCTTATTCTCACAGCAGTGGCGATTTGTTTCCGTGTGTCACACACACACAGTTAAAATTAAAACACATCTAGAGTGAATCTTAGTTTTACTACAGATCTATTTCTCTTCTCCTACCAGCTCGATTAAATTGGAAAATAGTCCAGTTTTTGGTTCAGTTACACCCAATTTTTATGTTTATTACGCTGGCTGAACCAAACACTTGGCAGGATCCCGAGGTCTGTCAGGGAAAAATGTGCAGAGCGGCCTGGCCTGCTGTCAGTAAATGCATTAAAACAAACTATAAATATTGGGGCCATCTACCAATCCAAACTAAAAGACAGAAGGTCTGTATTAACAAATCTTGGAAAAGCTTTTTGTTCAACTTTGCCACATTTTTAGGAGGAAAAAAAACACAACAAAGGTTCTTTCTTCTGTATCAGTTGTCACACTCCTTATGAGGAAGAAAGTGTGTGTGAATAGCACTCATGTCGCCTCTTGTTATGACAAAGTCGATATTATTTAAGGGGTTTAAATTAAAAATGATGTTGTGGCTTTAAGTTTTAAGTTGCTTTTTATTTCTGACAAACTTTCAAGGGAGTATTCTGTTTGGGGATTAACCTTTGCACGTGTTGACCCTTCAGTTTAATGAGGCAATCTTGTACGACACGAATACAAGTTAGATGTGGGGAGATAAGAGTGGGCAGAACTTGTAAAAAGTATTATTGATCTTTAAACGTAAACCGACGCAGACCGAAGTGTGTGTTTAACACAATTACACTGATCTTTATTAGAAATGTGTAAATCGTCTTGTTTAATCGGTCACATTTATGCTGAGAATTATTGCTTTGAAGGACTATAATTTTACATGAGTTTTTGCTTAATTTAATTGCAGTGTGATACTTTTAAGCCGTTAGAAGCAAGTAGTAGTTTTTATATTCAAAACGGTTTCCTATTTGGTTCATATCCAAGGTTTCATTGGGCTTAACAATAATTCCTCTCCGTTTTGTTATTGACAGAAAAAGAGCGGAGCGCTGAACACAGGAGCGATGACGGGAACGCGGACGATCCGAAAAAGAAGAAGCAGCGGCGGCAGCGGACTCACTTTACCAGCCAGCAGCTACAGGAGCTGGAAGCCACTTTCCAGAGGAACCGCTACCCGGATATGAGCACCAGGGAGGAGATCGCCGTGTGGACCAACTTGACCGAGGCCAGAGTCCGGGTAAGAGACCCAGTAGGCTGTGCGTAAAGTGTGCGTTATGCCGGGGTAAAATAGATTAATTAAATAATTCGGCGCGTTCTTTGGTGTTTTGAGTAGGCTAATTCTTCTGAAATGATCTGAAATAACTACAAGATAAATGAGTCAAATAAACAATAAAACCTTGCTAATAAACAATGACATTTATTAAAACATGATAGCTTAACATCATGGAGACTAAAAGTGGATTGTTGACAAATTCTTAAGGATATTGATGCAGACCGACTGGCTCTCACAGCTTTGAGGTTTCCTCTCGGGATAAAGAACATATTTCATGTCCAGGAGCATAGAAAGACAGCGTGTGCATGTGGCGTTGGATCTTTTTCTATACAAAGTCGGTGTAAGCCCAGTCCCCTGTTCTTACTGAATCAAAGAATGGAAATCCAGCCTTTTAACAGTTCAATGTAAATTACCGTGACGACTTTAAACAGCAAGAAACCAAATCTGTAATATAAATTCAGAGTCACGCTGAAAAATAATACGTTGACAAAGAACTGGGAGGTTTTCAAAACTGTAGCGTTAACAGATATTAAGGTGCAGTCATCCCTGACTGTCAGCTACAGAGCATCCAAAGTATGATATTAAAAAAAGACTTAAAACACGTGTGCAATCTTCCGACCCAAACGGGCTGATTTAAAACATGTTTGTGTGAACATACAGTATGCCATCCTGAAAAATGAGCAGCCATGTCTTCTGTCATGTGGGTCTGTCTGTCTGCTGGAAATGACACATCCTCTTTAAGGATGTATCCGCGCTGCTAATGGAGCCAATGGGGGATTTGTCTTCGGATGACATCACTACAGTCGGGACCCTTATTTCTCCCCGTGGAGACTTTTAATGCTGCCAAATCCACCTGGAACAGCGCAACGCACATGAACAGCAAGGGCGATAGAATGTCAGTTCAACCAGAAGAAGCATTTAAAGTAGAAATAATCTCAGATTCATTCATTTATATTTAGGCACTTGAAGTGAAAAGTAGACAGGTATTGTGCAGCCTCCATTTTTGGGGTAAAAAATGCGCCGAATGGGGGTGAAACGTGCGTTGAACTCAAAACAATTGCAGTTGGTTTTAATTTACAGCAACTGGCGCCTGGCGGCCCGTCCTTGCAAAATCCACCGTCTCACGTTGCATAAAAAAATCCACACAGCTATTTAAAGTCCGGAGAAAAAGCAAAAAAAAAAAAGAAAGAAAGAAAGTCTGAGAACAAGTTTAGAGCGATGGATTTTTTTTTATTTTCTAGAGCCAAATGGGGTAGTGCAACTCAAACAGTGCAGCCTTTTATTTTTGGTGGAATGAAAAGAAAATATTGTGACGAGTGAGCGTGACGCGGAGCAGCGTGAAGATTTCAGATTAGATTTTAAACAACACATCTGACACGTTAAAGCGTTTGGACCTGACCTTTTAATGGCACAAGTGTTAAATCAGAGTTGACAGAGATAACATTTACACACTGAACGATGCACCGTCCATTTGGTGGCTACGAATGTTTTCAACTATTGCCTTAATTAGCCATAATTAAAGATTTGCTTGTTAACATGGCATTTAAAGCTAAAGTATATATTTTGAAGTCTCCCTCGAGCCGAGCTGCTGCTGCTGCTGCTGCTGTGAAACGCAGCCTCGGTGCTTCCTCTGCAGCTCTCTGTCACATCGCTCATGTCTTTGTGGACAATTTGTCCGCAGCACCCTGTTCTCTGCGGCGCTATAAATAGCGTGTGCGGGGCCCGGCTGATGATACCACTTGTAAACAGTTTCCACTGTGAATTAAAAATGACTCGCAGAGTGCCGACTAACCGATATTTTGTCAGCTTTCGATAAGGCGTGAGGATATCCAGAGGCGCGTTTCTGATTCATTTACAGTCAACCTCCGCTCGTGTTTGATTCATTTTGTAAACTGAAGTTGTTTTATTTTTGGGGCACCATGACCTACATACGTACAGTTCACACACACACACACACGCCAGCGGTTATATCACCGGCATGCAACGCAAAATGTTATTTACTTGTTAAAATTATGAAAATTATTTGTATTTTTACTCATCTTTTTGTCCATCTCAGCAGAAGTGATTTAATTATGGATACTAATGCTTTATTTTGTCAGGTTTCATTTTAATTATGTCATTTATAAGATTAACAAGAAATAGTTGGTAAGGTTTATTTAAAATGTAT
The DNA here is from genome assembly GCA_037367275.1 of Coranthus polyacanthus. Lineage (NCBI taxonomy): Eukaryota > Metazoa > Chordata > Actinopteri > Kurtiformes > Apogonidae > Coranthus > Coranthus polyacanthus. Next base: position 1,864,969 of record JAPQRN010000007.1, read on the forward strand.
TTTTAAAAATGTATTAGGATTATTAAACGACAACAATGTAATTTTAAATATATTTTCAATACTCCTATTTCATATGTGCAACATATTTTTATTTACTGGTAATCAATCAGACCGCAAAGCTCGTCTAACAATGCGAGTCAAAATAAACATGGCTGAGAAAAAACACGACATTCATACACAAATAACATGAAGTGTGATGTGCGAGTTTTAGAAAAAAAAAAACTTACCACGCAAAATGCAGCATGCTTTTAATAAGTTTTAGATTTTGTTTTCAGTCCCACTATCGTGATTACATTTTCCATAAGTTGTGCACCTAAAACATTTATTCCACAAGATTCGGTCGAATTAAGTTTTAAATCCTCAACTGGACTCGGAGCCGCTTCTTATTCAGATTCGGACTCTGATTCTACAAACTGGACTTCAGGGGTTTAGTAAAGTATTTAGTGAGGTGATATAACGTCAACATAATACTCTTTTATAACATACATTTTTTTTATATATATATTTAAATGAATGACTCGGGTATTAAACTGAAGGACTTGTCCACAAATCCCACGCAGTCAGGGTTTGGTGACCATATTAATATTTCATGTGAAAACAATTATTCTGTATTATAAAAAGGCCCAGCAGATGGACCATAAATAACTGTATAATTATTGAGCAACATTTAGCCAAAGAGACAAATCGTGTGTTTTTCTGAATAACTTCCTAGGTTTTTTTTTTTTTTTTTTTTAATGTTTACGCAGCAGTTTGGTATCTAACAATAAAAATACGCAGCGTCACCAACCACATCTTGAATTTAGTCTTTCCTTATATTTAATCAAAATGGGCGGTTACACCTAGGTTCTGTATTAAAAAAAATATAACGACAGAAATTTAAAGTGAAAGATGTTTTTTTTTGTTTTGCTTAGACTATTGTTTTAGTTTAAGACAACACACAAAACGTCTTTACTTGTACAGAGGGCAGCAGCATTTTATCCAAACAGGGCTTTGATACCCACCTGTATAAGAGAAAGAGTATTATTAACCCCATACATTATATTGAATTGAGGAACTCTACATTTAATGTCTCTAATTTTAATGTAGGCGTGATGGTGCCACTGTTTAGTGGAAGCCAAAGAAAAATAACCCGTTTTTGATTATTTTGTTGTAATGTTTTGCTGGTGCCACGGGTGAATCCTCCACTCCACTACACAGCTGTTGCTAAAGCCCACTGTCCTGACCGTGCGTGTCTCTCCTCCAGGTATGGTTCAAGAACCGTCGGGCCAAGTGGAGGAAGCGGGAGCGGAACCAGCAGATGGACCTGTGCAAAAACAGCTACCTGCCGCAGTTCAGCGGCCTCATGCAGCCCTACGACGACATGTACCCGGCGTACACCTACAACAACTGGACCAACAAGGGCCTGACCCCGGCGCCGCTCTCCACCAAAAACTTCACCTTCTTCAACTCCATGAGCCCGCTCACCTCACAGTCCATGTTCTCGGCGCCCAACTCCATCTCCTCCATGACCATGGCGTCCGGGATGGGTCACTCCGCCGTGCCGGGCATGCCCACCCCGGGCCTCAACAACATCAGCAACCTGAACGGGATCGGCACGTCCGGGATCAACTCGGCCATGTCGTCGTCAGCGTGTCCGTACGGGCCTCCCGGCTCTCCGTACAGCGTTTACCGGGACACTTGCAACTCCAGTCTGGCCACCCTCAGACTCAAATCCAAACAGCATCCCACTTTTGGATACAGCGGCCTGCAGAGTCCCGGGTCGAGCCTGAACGCCTGTCAGTACAACAGCTGACGGGCCAAAGCTGAAATAAAAATAGTAATAAATATATATGTGATAAACGGACACGGTGTAACAGCTTATAGGCTACCTGCGGATGGAAAAAAAAGACAACTAAACTGGATTAGTTGCAATCATTTTTCAAAAAAAGAAAAAAATGGATTATGCGGGTTTTATGTGTTTACCAATGAACTTGCACAGCAATTGAAATGTCCAGGTTTTTGGATTTTTTTTTTTTTTTTTTTTTAAAAAGGATGAAGACGTGTTACATTGCTGCATTGTACATATATGAAATGTAAATATATACAGGCCTAACATATGACACAGACAATGGGATTTTCTCTCTCTCTCTCTCTTTTTTGCGCTTTCTTGTTTTGAAGACTGCTGGGGGGGGGTTTCTCGACCAAAAAATGTAAAAAGAAAGGACTCGCAAGAAGAAAAAAAAAAAAAAAACCAGACATAGCGTCGAGCATATCATGAAACCAGACTCAATGAGAAAAAGAAGAAATCTAGCCTCTAATTGTACATATTTTGTAATGCTCTTGTGTGCTATGTACCGTCTATGCAGGGTGCCTCCGGCCCGTTTCACTCCAAACGACGCCTCCCGTCCAGTGACTTCTTTCAATGTTTTTCCATTTTGTTTGCTGAAATAGAAAAGAAAAAAAACACGCATGTTTAACTTGAGTGCGACGTGTTTTGTACGATAATGTAAGACTTAGCAGAAGTTCATTAGCTTAAACTGTATACAAAAGGTGATTCTCATGTGTTTATGGTAACATGTTTGTTTGAATAAACTCCAGGAAAAGAGATGTTTATTTCAAATATGTTTTAGAGAAGGTCTGTCCGAGACAAGTCGCAGGGGTCCAGTTCTCCCCCCAAAAGGAGAAAAATAAATACTATCCACAATGTATTTATGTTTAAACGGAATTTTCTCAGAAATATGAAGATTTTTTAAGGATTAATGATCTAGTTCTTTTTTTCCTTCTTCTTCTTGCTTTACGCTTTCTGCGTTGTGTTATCCCGCATTAAATTGCACTTTCTTTGAGGTGAAAGTCTTTCCAGAAATAAATCCACATGGAGTTTGGACGCATTGTGGCCTGCAAATTTATGGACAATTCTTCAGGATTTAAATCTGAGCTCCGTCTAAAGCCCGATTTAAAACGTGTTACATGGTCTATTTGACCAGTCAGTGCAGACAAACGCACCTCTTATACGTAGGTTATGCTTGTTTGTGTTTTTTTTAAATAGTGTCTAAAAAGATTTCTCACCTTTCTTTTTTTTTTTTTTTTTTTTTGGATCTATTACTATAATCCCACAAAATAAAGCTGGGACTGACTCGGGCTGAGGTTTGACATGCGCCCACCTATCGACTCCCATTTTAAAAAGGAACATACTGTGGTTTGGAGTGTTTTAACCTCAAATAATTATGCCCACTGTGTGCTTATAATTTGAAAAACAACTGGTGTGCGTGACTATTTATTTGACCCGCCTGGAAGTGAAACAACAACAACAACAACAACAGAAAACTCCACTCGAAACACCTCTTGAAAGAAGCGGTGCGTCCCGTCTCTCCCAAGTGCAAACAACACGAATCCAATCAACGCCGTATCTCGTTTTTCTGACACCTGCAGAAATCTCCATATCTATATTACTCACCATTAGGCTGATATTAGCGCGCAGCACAAGAGTAACTGTAATGATTGTGTGTTTAACTGATAGCGCTCCGTGCAAGGGAGGATGTGGGGATTAGAGGCAACACTTTAATAAACCATCCCATGTAAAACAGTCCTTCAGTGTCCAATAAAACCGACCATTCCTGCTGAATTACACACTGTTGTAACAAAGTATTACGAGTCAACAATACCTTATTCATCGAAATATTGACGTTTATTTTGACTTTTACTGCTTTATTATTCCCCATCCGACCAGTGTCCGCTGCGTTTTACACCAAACTGCTCCAATAATCTCACACCAGTATTCTTATATTTTCATCGACACTCGCAGTGCTGTCGATGAAAATGAAAGCAGCTTTGCAACTTTTAGAAAAAGTAGCTCAAACTACTATATGAAAAGAAATGATGACATTCACAGTGTACGTGTGATGCGCAATTATGACAGAATGTAATATTAAGAAGACGAAGGGGGGGGAAAAAACAAGAACAATTGAGTTTATTGCAAAATACTCAAGTTTAGTTTCACGGTGAAACTAAGAGGATCGTGGTTCAATTACAGTAGATGTGCAATGGTGAAATAAAAAGTCATTCCTTTCCTTTTATGGCCAACATTTGTAGCTTGTGGTTGCATTAGTTCCCTACAGAAAAAAAGAGGCTAAAAAAAAAAAGGTATTGCTAAATTAACTACTCCAAACTTAAATGAATGTAGCTAATTGAACAGGAAGCTACTGCAGAATGTAGTTAATTAATCTCGTTAGCCTATCTTTCTGTACTTCCCATTCGCCCACTATTAGCCTACCTGACTCTTTTTGTTTTACACTCAAACGTTTATCTTGGCCTTTTTGTGAGGGTTTTGGGTAATTTTTCGTCTATAAGGAGCCTACACAAGTCAAAATAAAGTTTTCTTGAACCTTTTGTCCGTTTTGTTTTTGGTAAATTTGTCTGCATTAGCAGCAGTATGCTAGGCTATATGTCTTTATTTGACCTTACGTGGAAGCGAGGCTGCGTCGTTTAAGTCGTACTTACCTCGTAAAGACTATCCTAAAAAGGTAGCTATCTTTTTTTTAAATGTATTTATTAATTTTTTGGGTAAATCACTAGTACCGTTTGCCTGTAGCCTGTTAGCAGCTTCGGTCTTTTAGCTCTTAGCTCTACCGAGGCTCGTGAAACAACCGACAAGTCACGACAGCGAGAGCGGCGGCGTCTCGCGCGCGGCTTCAAATTCTTTCCTAGGGCGCGCCCGCGTGCACGGCAGGGGCAGAGCGTTTGCTTAAGACGGGCACGCGCGCCGGCTGTCCCGCTCTGATCTGGAGGAGGTTCGACGAGAGCACGAAGCGCGCTCGACGCTCGCGGTGATTCCTAACAACAACAACAACAACAACAACAA
>JAPQRN010000007.1:1869905-1895193 GCA_037367275.1 Coranthus polyacanthus
AACAACAACAACAACAACAACAACAAAAAAACAGAAGCGCGCGCTCAATGTTGCCCGTAATACTCCAGTCATGAATGACACCGCGCCGCCTCGCGAACGCGCCTAACCTCGAGGGCAAAGTTCAAACACTTTGTAGGCAGTAAATATTTGAACTAGTGTTTCTCTGGTGAGGAAGTCTCCACGACCACTGAATTAATAGAGAAGCTGAGGTAGGATAGAGTAGGGCTTCAACGTAGGCTGAGTAATAAGAAAATGACTGCTCTATATTCGAGTTGACAGTACTTTCTATAAACCCTACTCCTTGTATTGGTCTCTCAATTTATATGCATATCTCATATCACGCAAAGCTTGAAAAACTGAATTATTTGCATCTAATGCGAGGTTATTTTGTAGCTAACGTAAGTGTGGTCACAGGATATTTCCTCCTCTGACCTTATTGAAACCAAAACAGTAAAAAAAAAAAGGAAAAAAAGAATAAGTAACAAAAGGCAGCATTAACCAAAAAGTAGTTAAGGTCCACTCTGTCTCATGCATATACTTGCGATACAGAAGAAGCAAAACTTAATTTGAAACCAAGCTGCAATGGAAGTAGACTCACCTGATCAAACATTTCTTTTCTAACAAAGCACCTTTCATAAAAATGAACAAATCTTTATTAATGATGAGGGAACTTGAAAAGGAACTCCTCCAGCTGCAGCAGGTTATGTCTACTAACTATATACTCCTAAACAAAAAAGGGTTACTAAAAGTATATTTGTTACAGCCCTTTATTACTGCAGAGATACCTTTTTTTTTTTTTAAAAAGGTAAGTAACCCATCAACAAATCAATCCATGAAGTCTGCTGCTCTAAATCATCCAGTTCATTCATTCTGCAGAAGGTCAGAGGTCAAATGATCTGCTGGATAAAAAAAACCAAAAAGGCCAACCCAAAGATTCATTGTGTCTTATTACTATTAAACATTACAAATACCTGTTTTTATTGGATGCCTTATTAGTAAATAGTTATATAAGAGAAGTACAATATATGTGGTTGTCTTACATGACTGTTTAATTTTGCATTTGTACGTGACCATGTAAATATAAATACGTGGCTTTCCATGTGGTAGCTTTACATAACTGCTTCCCTCTTGGTCACGCTGGTGCTTTGAGGTTATCCGGACAGACCTACAGTCAGTGACGGAGCAACACAACAGGCCCGAGTCAAGTGGTGACGGCATTAATAACTGAACCCAGAAAACCACAGTCCTCCTGCCCGTGAGCACGGCCCCAGCAGGGGGCGGTGTTGCGTACACGAGCTGGAGTTTCTTCTTTGGGCTAATTTAAACTTACAGTAAATATATAACATTTCCAACTTAAAATATTTTGATTCGTGTACTTTATATTTAACATAACCGTGCGTTTCATTTGGTCGTCCGTCAGTGGCGTTGTATCCCCTTACGTTAATGCTAATTCTTAACGGCTACGTCATTAGAATGCGATGACATGACAAGAATATTATGGATAAACGTAATGTTCATAAAAACTTTAATGCGTTACCTCTTGACTTGTCTTGAAATAAAATCCTGAGTCTTGTTAGAGACCGAAACAAGAGCGAGTAACAGACGGATGAAACCTAGAAAAGTGGTTTTGAGACCGATACCAACACCGTTCCCGAGCACTACAATACTAACCGTGACACTACAACTAGTAGTCATAATAATGGAAATTTGTTAAGTTTAGCGATGCTTAGAATTGCTAATGATAATTTCAGATTGCAGTGCACGCTCACCGATTATAGTGGAGGGGACATTTGGAATATTTTTTTTCTTTCTTGTCCCTGCATGGAAATTCAAGCTCTGCATTATACTCATCCTAATGCACTAGGAGCAGTGGGCTGCCACTGAGCGGCAACCGGGGACCATCTCCAGATCTAAACCAGTACCTCGGTCGACGGCACTAACAGGAGAATTAACCTAGCATACACGTTTTTGAAGACGGAGGAAAGTGGAGGACCCGGCGGAAACCGGCGTGTCTCCTCGAGAAACAAAAAGATCATATGTTTTAGGGTTTTAGGGCACAAAATAATTAAAAAAAAATTCATCATATAAAATGAAATATTTCCACAGGAATACAAAACTTAGAATCTTTGTTTTGACAAAACTGTCAATTTCGAGGGCCCACTTAGAGCAAAATGCTGTGAAAGTGAGAAGTCCTGATGTTGCAGCTAATTCTTTTGAAAAATGTAAAGGATTTTTCTTGGGAAATGCGTCCATTGCACTAACATGGGGTGTTTACGACATCTAAGCTTTTTACTCATTTAGGTTCTAACCAGTCCATTTTAATACTGGAAGGGATGCGGCCTTGCCGTACACCACTCATTGAAACACCAAAATTCTGCGTCAGATCAAAGATGATGTGCCACTAACATTTTAGCACCATAAAAACCATTGCACCTACTGACCCACTTGTCACATTACAACAAAAAGTCTCGACAGTAGCTTTCAAAGCCATTGTTAAGATGCCACCAAGCTCCTGTGACTGACATCTGAATACAGCCCCGCCCATCTGGTGAACCCTAATTAAGAAAACAGGCAGGGCTAAACCGAGGCCTTCCCTCAGCTATGAATACCACGCCGCTCAGCTTCTTCTGGTCCTTTGCTGCTGCAGTAGCTCCTCACTGGATCCTGCAACCTGCACCACAGCTGCTGCATCCTGTAAACACACCAGGTCCCTGTTTACATCCAGACCTGGAGTTTATTCAGTAGCGTCTCTGGACTCTGTAATAATCCCGAGCCTGTAATCAAACAATAGCAGGGATCTATGAGGTGCTCCGGCTTTCATCTTTATTTATACGAGTGACACGTACCATCCTGGGTGCCACACAAAACAACACGGCAACACTTTTTACTCCAAGTCACACGCTCATTTTGTATTAAAGCAGATATCTTCCAAAGCATACCAAACGGCTGAGCTTCATGAATGTTCTTTCCATCTTTCAGGAAGCCATTAGTCGCCATTTATTTTCATATGGTATAAAAATTGCATTTCCAAGACTTAAAACATGTGAGATGGATAATTCGTCACAGTAAACATCTTGTCTGCTTTTATTAAAGTCAGAGTTATATCGTTGCGTTTTAATGCACTGCAGACTTTTTCAAATCCATCATTAAAATCAGATACTTGTAAGAGATGGATTCCCAAAACAATGTAGTATGCTTGGTATGAAGTAAAATATGCAAGATTTCTGATTATGAGAAATGCTTAAACCCATACAAAACACTTCAAAACGTTTAAAATTCAGACCTGCAGAGAAAAACCACCTTCCCATAAGTGACCGAACAGGTTCAATCATGAATTTGGGCTGAGGTTTGATTGCTGTCAGATTACGGTTGCTATGAAACTCATCTGAAAAACAGTAACACAAGATGCTGCATGTTTTCCCTTTTTTACCCCCTCCAACACATGTTGAATATGGTATCTTCTTTTAAAAATGCCTCCAGACCACACCCATGTCACTGTTTGGCTTCGTGCCTAGTGTTGTGTGTCATTGTGGTCCAAGTTAACCACAAGTCAGCCAAACCGCTATGTGTAACAAACTCATCGCAACTGCCACGGCTAAGTAACACGAGATGACCAATTCTGACTACCGGTGGCGTAACGTGACGACAATTTAGCCGTTTTATCGAGACCGTGACTGATATTGCAAATATCGTGCATCGACATAATTTAAAAACATATACAACTTTTTTCTTTTAAATGTCTTTTTGGTTAGTCTTTAATATTGATGCAACCTGAATGAAAGCTTTAAATCAATGTTTTGAACACATGGACATATTTACAAAGACATATCCTAACCCTGTATGGATGTAGGGTACATTTTGTATTCCTGGACATAAAATATTTGAATTAAAAATGATAAAAGTCTGTATTTTATGCCACGTTAGCTCCCGTCATGAATCACACCAAGGCAGAAACTGACTTAAAAAGAAAATTATCCTATTGTTTAATAAGGAGACAATTTCTCACCAAACTCCATTTTAAAATATGTGCCATCCCTGTTCAATCCAGACAGACACCCTGTTGTAAGTCTTCTACAGTTTGAGGCATGTCCGTCGTACATCTTTGAGCGATAGCGAGTTTCATAACTATGTCGGATGTGTTGGACAGTTTTTTTCTTTTTACTGAACAAACATTCTCTATAAAATAGCCTAACTGGGTGGAGCTTTAAGATGGTGACAAGCAGGATAACGTTTAAAAAAAAAACCAAAAAAAACCTTAAAAGAAAAATGGGTAAATACGGCACAAACGACAGTTGAAGCTCACGGTCACTACCCAGTCTGTACCGCGTGGAAATGCTTCCCGTTATCGGTATTTCTAAGTGATTTTTAAGTGATTTACGTCAGAGATTTGCAGACAATGAATATAAACGTTACCTTCGTTTTAGTAGTGATAGAAATATAAGATTTGCTTTTTTAAAATAAAACATGTGTACATTACCCCTGATTTAAATATATGATTAGAAGCAGTTAAGTTTAGTCTGAAACATAATTAAAGAGTATTTTGAGGTTTTTAGCATTTCATGGTTTATAGTTCTTGTGGAAGTCGATTACTATGATATGATAAAAGTGAATCCACACGTCAATAAAAAGATGTGGAAATGTCCATTCTCTCCGTTATGATATGATACGGTGATACAGACCTAAACATATGATTTAAGCCATGGGTTATGGCTCATTTCAGAGAAAATTACAGTAAAGTAAAGTAGTAAAATGAAGTAAAGTAAATCACAGGGTGATGAAAAGTCACTATAACAGGAATGACCCATATAGCAGTGTCTCACGTTGGTTGGCAGAAATACACCTCCAGTAGCACGAGACCTTTTATGAAACTTGACACATTTCTTAATTCTGCATCAACCCAGCCCACATAGTAGTTACTTTAACGAAATTTCCTTAAACTCAAATGGGGAAAAAAACAGCACATTAGGAGCAGGTCGTGCATAACCTACGTGACACATGAGGGCAAAACAGTTTCACAATGCAGGAACCCTCATGGTGTTAGATAGAATTTTCCGTTACCTCCTCTTTTGTAGTTTGTTTAAAGCATCATTAACAGTTGATAACACAAAGAAGACAAAAGGAGTACAGGCGTCAACCTTGCTGAGACAAGTATTTTGGCATATAAAATGTAAACTCTTGAAATTAAACTACACATCCGTTGACCTACTGGTAACACAACAAGCTAGTGCCAAAAGAAAAACATTTCAGTCGGTGAAGTCGAAGTCAGCCATAAAATACCTTTTCTTTGTTGCAGACACGTGTGTCGTTTGGTTTTACACTGATGTTTGTGCATTAACGTTCATTATTTGAGCAACAGCCAGCCCTAAAGTCCAGGATTGAACCAGTACCAGGCCGGATAGTCGTCTTCTGTTTAATAAAGAAAGACGGGCACAGCTAACGCTCCTGCAAAATGAAAGAACTCACTTACCTTTGTAACACAACTACTTGGTCTCTACAGGCAAAAGGGCCTGCCATGCGTTTCAAATCTATCTATACTTCCTGGTTCTACCATTTTGGAAAAACAGCCGGGGGACAGGTATCTGTTTTTGTTGAGTTGGACTTTTCTGAAGTCACAGATTTTTGCTTTGTCATTTTGTGTCCCATGATTTATCGTTTGTGAACAATACTGCGTGAATCGTAAATAACAATTTTTGTCTAAGTTGTTCATTTTTATATGGAAATGTTTTTGTGTGCTCCTCTACCAGTAGTTTAGTCCAATCAAATTAGTTACAGGGAGGGTATAAGAAGGCGGCCTAAGTCAGGACTCAGTGTGTCCTCCACTGGGTTAATTCTTATTCTCTATCAGGCCTTTTCCACCAAATGAGTTCTTGAACTGGTTTCATTCAGGATTCTTGGAGCCAGACCTTGTAATCGAGGATCACTGAACATATTAGTGTTAGAGTAGGTGAGGGGTCAGCTTCACCTTTTCAAAACAGTAATTGACAATCCGTCTTTTTTAGTTTATTATTTGTTCTTGCATTTGACTGAAACCAGCTTCGGACAGATGGCGTATAATACGGCTCGCTCTTTTTTGTCGTATCTTCTCGGTTTCCTTGAAACTCAGTAGATGACCAGCACTGGTTTCGTCAGCAGACCGCAGCACTTTTTCCTTTCCTCTGGTTTTCAGACTTCTCCATTGTTCTTTCCAGTCCTCTCTTCCCAACCTGTAGAATGTGACACGATGGTTTGCACTTCACAGGGGTCAAGGGAAAACTTGGTATTTTTGGTTCCAGCTGGGAGCCAACTTTCTAGGTTCCAAACCAGTTTATCTTTTGGTTGAAATGCTCCAAATGGTTCAAAATCACCCATTCCATGTTGGTGGAAAAGCTTGTTGTTGTGCAACTCTGTTTTTCCAGCAAAATGTCCTTGAACAAGATAATGATACTGTGAGTCTTTTTGCAGAGAAGCAGCAGTGAAAACATCTGAATGTGGCTGATTGTCTTGTTTCCATCCTGCTCCAAAATTCCCTTGCACTTCCTACAATGACAGTACAGTGAAATCTAACTACTTGCAATTATAAATGTTTCAGTTTAAATTAGACAGCACCTGAATTCGCAAATGTTGTCTTTGTAAATGTATGCCGTACAGCTGTAATAAATCTTCAGCTCCGTAAATCAAAATGGATCTCATCGCTTTGATTTACGGAGCTGAAGATTTATTACAAAAGACTGGATCGCATGCAGGCAAAAAATCTTTGGTCAATAAGTGCATGCTGTTGCAAGCCCAAGTACAACAGCATGAATTACAATAATTATATGTGTCCTGAGAAAATGATGTAATTACTGCTGAGAGCCTCTGTACCGCAGTAATTCTGACAAAGCTGACACATGACAGTCATTTTGGGATTAGTGATGGTGCTGAGTCGAGCTGCAGTGACTTCACAGTCGACTTCTGAGTGTGTCTGCGATTAAAACACACCAAAGGGAGCTGTGGGTGGCTGAATGAAGAACAAAGACTACTGTATGAAGGAACACAACTTATTTATTTAAAAAGGAACCTGACGTGATCTGACGTCTTATCTCGTCCAAACTCCCGGGCTGCAGCAGTGGCGTGAACAGATACCTTCAGAGACTAAAGAAGAAACACTTAGCTTACCTCTCGCTCTTCTGCTGCTGCTCTGTTTGAGTTAACGCCCACTCGCTGGGGGGTTTAGCATGATGCATTCTGGGAAACGCAGTTCACCTTTGACTAGGAGCAATCTGCCCATATGGAAAGAAGGTGGTTATAATAAAACTTTATGGAACACACTGAAGACCGAACACTAATGCTCTACATGACCAAAAGTATGTGTTGCTCTTCATTGCAACGTCATCAGTTTCCAGTCTTTCCACCAACCTTTCAATAATATAACAATAACAATAATATGAATATATTAACCTTAATGTTTAGTAATCGATATGTAACTCTAAATATAATTAAATGAGAGTCTTAAGACACTCCTCATTTTCAGTCTTTTTAAGGAATTAAACAAGTTTTTCAAATCATTTTGAGGGTCAGGTCCGTCTTTCTGTCCACGCCTGTTACTGAAAATCCACAGCACATTTTGACTTGAAAACTTTACACAAGGCATATCTCCATCCTCCTCAAAGATGGTCCGGATCCGGATTCTGTCATTTTTTAAAGGATCATAGGATTGTTCACCACTGGGAGTCACTGGGATTTGTCATTTTCATTCTCATAAATGAAGGCAGCTAATGCTCTAAAAAATCACACACATGCTGCATCTGTCAATGTGATCAATTTCTTGTTAATTTATTTTGGTGTATTCACAACATAGTGGAAGTATTCACCATGGTGGACGTAACGGTGTGAAATCTCTCGTCTTGTTAAATGCTATAAAACAGAGTAACTTTAAGAAACACGTATAAAAAATGTACCCATAATAAAAAACATTGTTACACAAAAATTCAACACCTTTGTGTTGCATAACAACACCAAAGTACAACATACAATACTGTCCAAATTAAAAATTCACAGCATGGATAAATATCTTCAATTTCTTCAAATGAATTTCGTTGGTTTTAGGTAAAAAAGGAAAATATCTCCAGATATATAATACTAACTTTGATAGCATCCACTGTTGAAAACCTGTGGAATAAAAGGAAAACTTCTTTTAAATGAATGATCTCGAAATATCATTACATTTCCAAGAAATTGAAATTGTCCATAAACAGAAAACTGAAACAAAAGATCTGACTCAACTCAAAATCCTTAAAGAAAAGCTTGATCGATGTCAACCCCAAAAAAGAAGCTGTCATCACTCATAATTCAGTCTGAAATACTTTTTAATATTGCGCGGCAGTACAAAAAGAAAATGGATGCCTTTATAAACAGAGAAGCAGATGCAGCTATTACAGAAGAATATTGTTATCTTCCTTTAATGAGACATGGCAAAACCACAGGAATAGATTTGCTCCTTTCACCATTTTAAAATATCTTTGGGCCATTTTATGCCTTTATTGACTGTGAAACTGACGAATAAATATTCTAACTTCTTATGTTATATAAACCATTTACAAACCAGTCGGCCTGTCCTGACGTGCATTTTCACAAAGCAGAAAACATGCATTTTTCATAACTCCTGAATAGTTTCTTCATGGGACTATGATGGATGTCTGTGTTATGAAGCTTCTCTGTTGCTAATGCTTCACTAACTCTGACATCCATTACAGGGATCCCCTTATATCCCAGATAAAATGTGTTTTCCTTTCCCTTAATGACAACTTGTCCTGCAAATGGAAGAAGACAGCGTGAAACGGCCGTTTATCAGCAAAAGCAGACAACAATGTGTTTCCATTCACACAGATGAGAACAGTCTGACATCGTCCAGTAGCCTCACGGAGGGAAAAGTACATTTGATCGAATAACAAATGCCATACAAATGTCTCTGCAAATGTTAAGCTTCCAGTTGCTTTTTTGGCATGGAGTGCTCACTGTGATTACTATCAGCGGTGAATCTGCACCGAAAACTCGCAACAGACGAGCCAGCATGCTAAACGCTGGCCTGCGCTCTCGCCCCGGAGACTTCAAGAAGAAGACTTAAGTCGAGTCTGTGACCTTGTTATCTTTATTTGCCAGTATCTCGTTGCAACTACTGGTCCCCCCGCTCCCTACAGTCTCGTCATCTCCACATGGCCGGGGAGTGAAACTGCGATTCGCACACCGGAGGAGAAATATGGGCCGCTATCACGCACAGCAGCCTCTTGGTAGAAGCCCAGAAACCCTCTCTCCTCCACCTCACTCCAGTCTGTTTCCTCTTCTGTTGCTCCCAGGGTCGCTAGACATTTATGCTGAGGAGAATTATTGTTTTTCCATCTTAAGGTATAACCAAAAAAAGGGAGCAAAAAAAAAGCATTGTTAACCCCCCCCTCCACCTGCCCTGTCTGACTCATCTATTCTCAACTCTATTTCTATCCACTGTTCTGTCTTTGTTTGCCATTTACTCCCTTCCACCTCTGAAATCTCCCCCCTCTTCCTCATTCCTTCCCCTGTCTGTCTCCCTCTTGTTCTCGTGTGTGTGTGTGCGTGCAGACCGGACCGCTGGCGGTGCAGAATTAGTAGGTGAAGCTGAAAACGGATTAAGGAACCAGAATCCAGGGAGTTCACTAATGGGAGGGCTGGCTTGGGCTGCCTGCTGCTTCTGGCCATCAGCTGAGGCCAATTATCTGAAGGGGCCACATCTGGCCCCGTCTGCCACGGCTCGGGCCTTGTACCAACGGCTGTCTGGTCACTTAGAAAGTCACCCCCATTTCTTCACAGGGAGCCGAGGAGGGTGGGTAGAATGAATAGTCGACTAAATGATTAGCGGAAAATTTATAGTTTGAGTGGCTTATTAAAGGTTCAATATGTAGGGTTTTTTTTTGTGCGCTTCTGTGTAGTTTGTGTTGGGAACGGTAGCTACTGTTGCACACTGTCGTCAAAGATATTCTAGCTAAAGATGAAAGAGTCCAAAGTTGGCCGCTTCACCATTAATGAAAACGTAACGGCTAACCCGCGGCTAATTAGCTCAAGCTTTGGTCATGTACCGCACGAACCAACGGTATCAGGTCTCTGACGTTCTCCTGATGTTTCAACAGTTAGTCTTGTGGTTCAGCAGAGTGGATTCGTCAGCTGTGATGGTAGAGATTAGTGACACGTTTGTGGTGAGTTTGGTTATTTTTAACTTTGAGGTGTAAAAGGTCGCGTGTCCGGCTTCATGACAGACCGCGGAGCCGCCGAAAATGGACCTCACCTGTCGCGGAGGAAAGAAAAAATTAAAACCGGTATTCGCTGAATCATTTACAGAAGAGTCCGTCTATCTTCAGTTTAGTCTCCAGTCTGTCTTCCATTGACGAAGGTGTTGTACAGTCTGATGACAGTGGGGATGAAGGATCCTCTGTTCAGTCCAGCAGGTGAATCGTCCACTGCAGCTGCTTCTCTGGTTGGTCAGAATGTGGTGAAGAGGATGATCTGAATTCTCCATTATGTCCTCAACTTCTCTCCACCACAGTCCCCAGTGAGTCCAGTTTCCCTACCAGTTTGTCCAGCCGACTGCTGCACAGAACAGGACATATATGTACACAAATATAACTGTCCCTTGGCACCATGTCGGTGTCCACCCCATGAATGCTGACCGGCTGAAAAGGACAGAACATTTTTTTTTTGAGTCTGTGGGGATTTTCTGGCCTTGCGTAACTTCCCGTGATTGGTCCGAACCATCCAAAATATTTTCACACTGTGAATGAACCGAACCATGATTCAGTTTGATCCAGACCAAAGACCTGCTGTTTGGTCCGTACTGTGACCCAGGGGAGGGTTCACACCTGAAAGTTAGGTTTGGATCAAAGTGAAAAGTCCAAAAGTCCAGACCAAAGGAGGTAGGTGTGAAAGCGTCCTGCAATGCACATTTATTTGAGATTTGGGATTATGTCTGTGCACTGACAGCCATTTAGTCATGTGTATGAACTGTTCATTCAGGATATAATGCTAAGAAGATCAACTTTAAGGGGCAGGAAATCATCTTGGATTAACTTTTCTGCTCCAAAATTTTGGACAAAAGAACAAGACAAGACAAAAAGGCTATGGAAGCGTATCAGCAGCATATCACATACAGTGATTTGGTCCCAATTATACTGTTTTCTCTGTGCTGTTCTCTTTTTAAAAGGTGAAAAAGGCAGGATGCACACACAGCAGCCCCATCTGACTCATCCTTTACCAAATCGTAACTCAAATAAATCCCCTTCCTACTGACTTTGACCCCTTCTTAATTTTTGCTCTACTTTTCAGGGCCAAAAGCAGAACATGTGGTCTGGTGAAGGACCGACAGGGGAAAAAGTATCCTCTGGATCCCTGGCAAGTACCAGACAGAGCACTGCAACACAATTACTCTATTCCCTCTTCCATGTGTGAAAATAAATACGGCTGAAAACAAGAAAACCACAGTGACACACACAAAGAAATTAAATCTGCCACAATCAGCCAGTAAAGGAATTTGGATTCTGAACCACAAAAGGAGTTTTTTTGTCTTTTCTTTTTTTTAATGACACCTCAGTCATTCAAATCTCAAATCAAATTACAGGGACAGTGCAGATTATTTCAGTTGTAAATCAATTACAGAAGCAATGCCATTTAACAAAACCAAAGCTTTATTTTTTACAGAAAGCTTGTACAAAAATGAAAACAGAATAATTCATAATAATTCACAGAACAACATTTCTGTTGAGGATTAAGTCGTTGACGAAGCAAAGCCATTGACTGCAAGCAGTAAAATTAGAAAGACGAACATATCGATCCAACGATGTTCTAATGAGAACAAAAAGCATTACATGGAGAGTGAAATTTTGTCGATAAACTTGGCCATTTTGACGTCCCGCTTTGACAGTCCTCCACAGTCATGTGTCGTCAGTGTAATCTGGACCTGTGTGGACACACAAGCTGTATTTACAACAACATGTCAAACAGTTTAAATGCTGTAATACTTTGGGGTTCAAGCACCAACAGTGTAGAAACACTATAGATTTTTTATTCTTCCATACTGTTATTCTGACAGTAAAACTGGATGTTGAAGTGCAAAGGCGACATAGATAAAAGGGGCCTTTTTATTCAGGAAAAAACTTTCACTAGAGTAAATACATTTTGGTCAAATAACTCATGAATTGCACATTGAAATGCTTTAAATCCACATGTTCCTTATATGGAGCTGCATGTGCTGACAGCCTATAGGCCACGCCCATTTCCACCTATCATTCTGTTTTTGCAAAGTCGCCAAATATGCAAACCACATTTTTCCTTCTCTTTAACTTGTCTGTGGATGTTTGACTTAAAGCAACAAACTTGATTCTTTCAAACCTCAAACATTGTTTTTAAGTTATGTGACTTTTGCTCTTTTTTTCCCCCAAACTAGTCCGTGAAGATGCAGGGCTCTGTCTTTCTTCTTGCAAACTTGAAAACACGAGTGGCCTTTCTTGGTGGTATTAACATTGAGTGTGACGTCTGTAGAGCCCAATTTATATATGTCCAGGGTCCAAAATTATTTTTTTGTCTCATCAGCCAGTGGGAGGTAAAGTGAGAAAATGTATCATCCAAAAATATTTTTTACTAGCCAGAAAATTGCATCATGGAGTATTTGACTAGAAATTAGTGATTAAAAATGTCTAATTATTATTATCACTTTAAAGAGACGATCATGAGCAGAAAACCTCAGATTTTCAACTTTTATACTGAATGTTTGGACAAAAACACTATCAATGAATTACTATCGATGGATGGTTGAACATGGCTAAACAGCCATGAGCAGCTGCTGTTAAAAACTCTGCGTTGGAAATGTAGAGTCAGTCTCTTGATCATGGTGTGTCTGTGGTAGGGATGCAGCTGGATCAGGTATCAGCGAGAGTGGGGCCGATGTATTCAATTCATCTCTACTTGCTGGAAGGAGGGGTAAAAAAAAAACGTAGTGTAGTGCAAAGCAGCCTGAAATTCCTCGTTGTCGACTTACCTTTGCTGGATACTGGCTGCCTTGTAGTCAGAAAACGTCTCTTTTATTAAACCAGGACATCATTGAGTCAGTAGCTTAGCGTTAACTTTAGGAGTGAGGAGAAAACGTCAGAGGAAGCTCATTAATTTCACTGCAACACTCAAACCTACTGCCACCAGTGTAATACTGGGTTTGTGTGTGTGTTACACTGTATAAAACTTCATGACGGTCGTAGGTAACAGTCATGAATGTATTAAGAGAACTGCTATGGTACCGGCCAAAAGATAGAAAAGGGAGGCGGGAAATCTCGGTTATAAAGCAAAACATGAGTTGTTACAAAGTTGCCGCCATTTTAGGAGACAACTACATACTTATATAAAGACGTTTCACAGTGGTCAATAATAATAATAATAATAATAATAATAATAATAATAGGAAGATTATGAAACTATCAACAGTTTTGACAGAACTTAAATGGAGACTGATGTACTGATACAAACATCTGAGTCAACATAACATTCATTTTAAAATGTAAAATTAATTTACAAAACTCAAAACCGGCTAATTTAGATTCCTGGATTTGTTTTATTGTTCCTGGATTATTCATTCATTATTCACTCACATTTACCGGTGACCCTGATTTATTTATCTGCCAGACTCAAAACGTGCCAGCATTTGGTGTTTGGCGGGTGTCCCAGGAGCGATCTGATTTTGATCAGCTGATATGGGCCTGTAGATATAGTGGTATCGGTGCGTATGTTTTCTGATATCCGCTTTATTAACTCGTCTGTGGATGCTCAACTTGACTTGTGTGGGGGTGCCTCACTTGGATCAGTGTGGCTTCAGGCGCTTGGGCCACGTTAAAATTGCTTGCAATTCTTGTTGCAATTTTATTCTGTTCAAATAAACAGAGGCCTATCCCCATCACGGTTACAATAATAAACACATGGATATGGTTAATATTTTTAAGTTCTGCTATAACATCCTGTCCTGTTGTTTGGTGTGAATTTTGATATACGTTTATTCATCTGCCCACCTGTTGATTCAGCAATGCGTTCACTTCCTGTGGGGCAGCTGTGGCCCCGAAAAATGTTTAGAAACTATACTCTTTATAGCGACGGCCAAGAAGACAGTACAGTACATGATTGAATATTAACAGAATATTAGCAGTGGTTCAGAATACAGCATCTATTTTGTTGAGGCTGAACCTCAGTCAGTGTGGGATTTATGCGTAAGTGTCTGGTGGAAAGTGCTGTGGGGGCCCAGAGACCTGTAGCACCGTTCGACAGCCACTTTAATAAAGAGTGGATTAGGAGCAGCATTCCTCTCTGAGCAGCCCGCTCCACCACACAGTAACTCAGTGGCTACAACTTAATGCTGAGAGATTTTCAGGGACTGGCTTTGTCATATCAACCACTACTTTATTTCTGAGGCTGAGCGAGAGAGAGTGTGTGTGAGAATACTGGGGGATGTGGGGGCTACGCTCGCAAGAAAAACGATGGGATTACAGCGTGAAGCTACCGCCTTTTCCTTTTTTTAAAAACTCTGCTTGTCACTCCAGCTAGCTGTGTGTTTTTCAATGGAGGAGCGCTCTCCAGATTGTTTGACGTGAAAACATCTGACTTCATCCGCAGCTGACTGATCTTGGTGTGTCTCTAATTTGTTACAAACCAACCACATCACTGTAAATACATCAGTAACTCAAACACATAATCATGATAACAGTGATTTTTGTAATAGATACTAAACAAATGCAGCACTGTAAGCGATGCCTCAACCACCGTTGGGAAGTGTGACATCCAACGCAAAGGTTATTACCTTATTATAAACATTGAACCATTCTGGGTGATGGTTCATCTTCTCTGCCTGCAGAGCAACTCGTGACATGAAGCCAAACGCCTGGAGGACAGAGAAATAATGACACATTTAATTACACATTCATTTTAAAAAGCTTCCTTATGTCTGCACATACAGTACTTTGCAAAAGTCTACTGGAACATATGACATATAAGGAAATATGTAAATTACATTAACAAAAAAAATTAAAAAGTTTCTACAGACTACAGTGACAAGAATTCAGTGTGACCTCCCTTTGCACTTAAAATGTCTTGAACTCTTTTGCTCAGACTGTGTGAGATTTACTGCACTAATCTCCTGGTGTTTTACACCAGGTTTCATTCAACACATGTCAAACGTTTCTTATTGTTTGACCTACTTTTTGTCATGGAAACGGAGGTCACACTAAATACTGACTTTTGCCTGTAGAAACCATTTACTTCTGATTTTTTAAATGTTTCTAATACTGTGCACATATTTCCTGTATTTTCTTGTTGTATCTTAATAAAGAGACTGAGAAACAGATATGTTTGCTCATTACAACCCTGCAAAAACAACAATGCTCGGGTCACTAATTGGCTTTTTCTTCTTCTCTCTGCCGGTCTGTTCTGTTCAGGCGCTGTGTAAAGGGTCTCTCTCTTCTCCACAAAACCAGGACCTGAAGGTGATTGGACTCTCTGATCTAATGTTGCGGTTGACTTCTGTAGCTGATTAAGAGTAATCATTTCTTTAATGCAAGGCTGCAGACTTGAAGAATGAAAACGATCTCTTAGGGGAAATCCACATAGATGCACACTGACATGAAGAGGCATCTGCACAGGCTATCTGCACTGAGATTCTCCTTGTTCTTCTCATCACCCAGTATGACAAATTGAGGACAAATACTTCAACAAACTCTGATTATTAAACACTTTAACAGCACGACCAGCTGCACAGCTATAACATACACATACAACTGTAAACCACAAAGAAGAGATGTGGACATTTGATTATTTTTTTGTGCATTTTAAGATGAATTTTTCCTTCTAGGCTGCAAGAATAAAGCTGCCGTTTTCCTGGAACATGATCTCAAAAAGTACAGCATCATGAAAAATATACATGATAACAACAAATGCCACTGTTACCTACACGGCAGTGTATTGTGTAGAGTCTGGCGGTACGATACCTATCGTGACACAGGGGTTATGGCCATATATTGCAATTTTTAAGAACTATTTTTAGGAAAACTGTCATTGTATAAAGAATACAAAACAATAATAAAATCTTAAAGAGCAATCAGAACAGTCAGATCTGTATTTACGTAGTGGAAACACAAACTCTATCGCCCTCTCTGGACTCTCTCTCTGGACTGGTTTTTCAGGCTGTTTCGGCCAATCATAGGGGTTTTCAGACATGAGGGTTAAATACGTGACTGACAGCTGTAACTACCAATCACTGTTAAGATTCCATCAGACACGACTCTGCTCTGCTCTGTGACTCGACACAGAAACTTGGGAAGAGTGGCTTCACTTTTCCACAATGGTGCGAAACGACACCGGGTCACCTAGCTTCATATTTAGTCTTGATTTGGACAGAGAGGACAGTGCTGCAGAGGGAAGGTGTGTATTTTAACTAGAAAGCAAGAGAATGCAAACCTCCGCCAAGACAACGGTCCAAAAAATTGTTTTTAATCTGTTCACAAAATCTTGAGATAGTGATTTTTTTTTTGACAATCATCTACTCTGACCTTGTCTTTTGTAGCACTAGATCTTTAAACCATACATGTATGTGGTAAAGGATCAAATCAGATGAGTTTTGAAGATTCGATTTGAAGATTTAAAATCTTCCCATGTTAAAAAATGTGAAGTTTTCCTGACCTTGACCTTTGACCTAGAAGAGCCAAAGAGTAATATCGGTAGTCACTGTCATCACGTTTCTCACACACACACACAAAAAAAAGTCAGGAACATCTGTCCAAACTTGTGGACGCTGGACTGCTAAGAGACAGATAAACACAGAGGATTTTGAAACTCATTACTGTATCACAAAACATAACATTGTGATACTCAAACGTGTTGATATTTTCTTACAGCCCTTGTAACTTACAGAGTATAGGAGCATGGATTCAGGTTTTTCTGAAAGGTCAAAATAAAAGCTTCTGATTTAAAAAAAAAAGAAAAAAAAGAAGTCAGACGTGTAGTGGCAGATACCTGTAGCACAAGGAGCAATGCTGCCATCTGAGGCACAGAGGAGCACAAGACTGTTTCTGTGTGTGTAGAAAACCCTCATGGATTCATGTGTGCACTCACGTTAGAACCACAAAGCAGAACATGCACACACAGAAACATACGCGCCCTTCATATTTCACGTTTGGCATGCGTCGCCCTCCAGTCACGGGCCATCCAGGGAGTGAGTAGGGTTATTCTAATTATCGGCAAAGAAGAAAGTGAAATCCCTCGTCATGGCCACTGTGAAAAGAGGAAAACAAAACAAAAAAAAAAAAACTAAAAAAAAAAAATCAGGTAGACCTATTTCAGAGCAATTTCCCACTGCAATCTCAATTAAGCCCCTAAATACTTCCTCCCTGCCTAATTAAATCAACTGAAACGCCATTGTTTACAGGCCGTGGCTGCAGCGCCGGCCGCCACCTGACATGACGAAACAGAATTACTCTTGCGCAGGAAATTGAGTTGAGCCTTTTTATTACATTGTAGCCAATTTCGGAGACGTCCTGTTCGGTGCCGACACAGCGAGGCACGTGTAACACGATCAGCAGCTTGATCAAATTGGTTATCAAGGAAACAGTCTCCTGATCAATTTAAGTAATTGGCATATTCCTGCAACTTGACCCCACTGGCACCAATTTGGGGAACAAGGCGGTCTGCGTTTTCTCAGCTCTCATTGGCTCTAATGGAGATGGTTAAGCAGCCTGTCATGCCAGGTGTTGTCCAAACATGTCCTCTTTCTCTCGGGGCCGAGCTCGGGTTAATGTGCTGGAACATTGAGTGACAGCTAAAAGGTTTCTGTGTGAACACTTAAGGGATCCTGCACATTGTCCCATTTCAAAAACTTACTTTACAGCCTCGAGTCAGTTATGGAGCAAAAAGTCATCACTTTAAGATTAAGGCTGCAACTAACAATAATTTTTTTATTCCGTGAATCTAATTTTTTTAATCTATTCATCTAATTTTTTTTTTTTTGAGGTAGTTCTTGATTTGTGGATTACGGCAACATGATTAATCTGTCAATCATTGCAAGGTTAGTCGTTTAGTTCTCATAAAACCAACGTAAAAATGATGTCTGCAGTGTTAAACTGTAAAAATATCCTTCCTCCATTAAATGCTGGCGTCACCAGTGCTATTCAAATTGCAGAGGAGAGGCTTCAGTGTGTTTAATGTGGGGAGGGGATCAGTAATGAATGCTTCAAAATGAACATTTGGACAAACATCTCCAAATGAAGCTGTCTGTATCGGGGGCAAGATTTTTTCCCTG
Organism: Coranthus polyacanthus; assembly: GCA_037367275.1. Lineage (NCBI taxonomy): Eukaryota > Metazoa > Chordata > Actinopteri > Kurtiformes > Apogonidae > Coranthus > Coranthus polyacanthus. The sequence continues at coordinate 1,888,204 of JAPQRN010000007.1, forward strand.
TGAAAAGAGACTTTCAAGAGACTGTGTTTTGACAGAGAAACAGTAAGTCAGGCATGTTTGCTAGTATTAGCCGCCATTGACATTCTGTCCCAGAATCAGCTAATTTAACTATGGCTGTGATGTTTTTATAACAAAAATAAGGCTTGTAAAAAACATGTCTTATACATTTTTTATTTGTAGTCTGTTGTGTTCTTTATCAGTAGTTTAGAAAGGTTTATTACACAGCTTTGCTTAATACTGGATTCTGACTGGTCATTTCTGTATATAGTAAGACTGCTGCTATGGGCTAAGTTCTGATACCAGGCTCATTTGACCCATCCTAGTCTACTAGGAGCAGTGGGCTGCCCCCGAGACCAACTCCATATCTAAGCCAGTACCCTGATCAAGAACGCTGATTGGAGAATTAACCTAGCATACAGGTTTTGTGATGCTGGGATAAACAGGAGGACCCAAAGGAAACCCACGCAACATGGGCAGAACATGCACACTCCGCACAGGAAGGCCCTGTTCTGACCTTCTTGCTGTGAGGCAAGAGTACTGACCCAACTTGCTGTACATTATCCCTTATATTCTATATGTTTTGGCAAAGCATTTTTTCAAAGCAGTAGTTTGGGGTATACTGTACTTCAATGACTAGTGCCGATTGTAAACCTAAATATACTGTAGTATTATTTATTCTTTGCTTACACCAACTTTTTCGTAAGGTTAATGGATAATCTACTTCATCTAGTTCTATCGGTCTATATGTGCATTTATACACTGATTACAACAACAAGCTGAGTTGACATACTAGTCATTAGAATCTTCATTGAGTTCTTCCAGTAAGACATTACAGCTTCACAAGGAGTGCAGAGCAACATTTTATTACATCTCTATTTAGAGCATTCCCACACTCTTTCAGATAATGTCTTTTCAGCGTACTTGGCATAACTGGGGATGATTATAAACAGTGCGACTCATTCCATGTAAATCGACGTATTTACCCAATCGATTATGTCAAGGCATCATTCCATCCTGTTTAAGACTGTTCATTCATTTTAAGACAATTGACAAAATCCTCATTTTTAGTTGAGTTTTTATTTCTCAAATATTATTGGCCTCAATACTCTTACACTGGCCTGGCTACAATGCCCATTAAATATCTTGGCTACTCTTAAGGACTTTTGTGGAGTCCAAATGTTTTATGCTTTTATTGGCCAAACTACATACATAACTAAAAAAAAAAAGAAAAAAAAGGGGGACTTGACTGGATCCTTTTCACTTGTGAATCACTTTATTCCTGGAGATGGAGTGATTTCAGTGTTTTGGCCTTGTCAGCATGTGAGAATAATGGGTGTTCTTCCCTCTTTAATACAGGGAGGATCTGTTTTACACCACACGGCCGCCAACTGGGTCACACAACTCCTGAAATAACACTATCACAACAACAGAGTAGTAGAGTCATTGACATTACCGTGGGTCTACAACTGCAAACATCTGCACTCACATCTGTAGGATACATTTCTACAGATTTCATAAGTTGGCAAAAGGAGGAACTTCCAGTCTGAAAAAACTGGTCACTTCAAATCAGTTTCAAGAAGTGTATTTTTCTGAAATGGCGGCTCATGGCATGATGAAGTTTGCCAATGATTGGGAACAAATGGTGTATTAGTGTCTAAATAAATGTGTTTTTTATTTGAATCAGTTAAATTGACCCTGCTAGAGCTCATTATCCGAACTTGAAAGTGCTGAACAATACGTGGGCCTCGCTGCTTTTACCGAGAAAAATGTCACACTTCTTAAACAATTACACATCCCCGTTTTTACTTTACTGATGTGCGACGAACCACAGAGCAAAATGTAATGAATGTGAAACAGAAGATGACAAGTTATACATATGGAACATGAAACCTGAGAAAGCAAGAAAAAAACTCTCAGGAAGATAGAAATGGTGGAGAGAAAAAGCACAGACAGCCGTAATCTCCCAATACAAATGAACTGGAGTTGAATGTCCTGAAATCCTGAAAAGGCCTGAAAAGTCATGCCCCACATCTCTCTTCTCTCACGGGTGGTGGTCCCTCGGGGGCGGTAAGGAGAGCAGACGGACACAATGCTGAAGAAGTGTTTGGTGCTACGTCTGTCTATCACCTACGGGGTCATCTCGACGCCCTCCACTTGGGGCCAAACGTGAAAATAAACCCGACCCTCAAGTACCAGCTGAGGCCTTATGTCAACAGAGGTCAAGGACTCTTCCTCTCAAAGCGCTTTGTTTGGCCCGTTTATATTGTCCGGGCCACGCTTCTCCAGCCAACAGGTCAGCTATCCATCCTTTTCAGCCAGCCAGCCAGCCAGCCAGCTTTCTCCAACAAGCTGTAGCTGTCAGACTCCGATAATTTGACATGACATTACACAGGCCCCCATCTCAAATAATCAGAACCACCCTTCGGCAGACCCCCGCTATGCCCCCTCACCCCCTCCTCACACGCCCGCTTTTTGAGGAGCCATTTTGGTGCTATTACAGCATGATTGTCATACAACACTGGATGAGACAATTTGACGTGGAGCGGAGTGGTGTTCTCTCTCTCATTGCGGCCGTGGGCTGGAACACAGGACTGGGTTTCAAACACATGTGTCTGTTATTTACAGATCGGTTTTCCACCGCCGCGCCGTCCAGGGGCTTAGAAACGCCTGCTCTGCCTTGCCAGGACTAAGTGCATGCAGATTGTGCCTACTCTTGGTAGACGCACATGCACACGAGAATGCAATGTACAAATGCAAACCTCCTCACACACACAGACAGGAATTCTAGCTCTGCAGCCGCTCTTCTTCATTACACACCACCATGACTATCCGGTGATTACTCTACGAGCCCCATCATCACCCCCGTCAGCGTCAGCTCCCTGGAAAACCTTCGCTCCTCCGCAGTGAAAGGCAAGAACATTGTGAATTGCACAGCGGTGGCGGTGGTGGTGATGATGATGATGACCACACCTCTTATGTCTCATTTCTCTTCTTTCCCCAAACAGCTCTTCAGAAGCTTCCAGCTGGCCAACGAGCCTGCCCGCTAAAGTTGTAACTTAACGCAAAATATCGAAAAATTACGAGGTGGAGCTGCCAAGATTAAGCTCTTTCATGTAGTTGAAAGAGCTCTGGTGAGCATGTGTAACATCAGCAGCATTAATCTTTTCAAATTAATGTCCTTAAAGTTGAAGATCTTTAACTTGATACTCTGACAAAGGTGATACATGCTCTGCCACCCCATGATCACTCATTAAGTGACTAATATCCCCCGTAACAAATGTTCACACACGTCAGCTCCTATTTATGTAAAGAGTGTCATGTAAAGCTCAAGAATGGCGTTAAGGCCAACTTATGCAAACCCCTCATTAACTGCAGGGTTACCAGCGAGGGCTTAAAAAGACATTGGGCTCATGAAAAGACAGTAGACGTCAGGGCCATCTAGGCTTACCCAAGGACTGATAGCCAGATTATCTAACCACCTCCGCTTGGGCGCCACACCTCGTGGCTTCCCTCCAGACATTTTCACAATGTGAGATGAAGGCGGGATGCCTTTAGTTCCCAGGGAAAGTTCCCTTTTTGGAGACGGAGGTGGGAACTGAACACCGCTGAGCCGATTAACCGGCCTCTCACTCTGAGAAAAGGATACGGTGCGTTTGTGTGTTTTGAGTGTTTGTTGGGTGAATACACTTACATACAGTATGTAGGTACCACTTTACAATAAGACTACTCTTCTAAAGGATTCACAAATGGTTTATAATTAGGTTGTAAACACCTTATCAATCATTAATAAGGTGTTATAACACATTAGAAAAGGAGAGAAAGAACTCATTTCTTGCCAAATAGCCCGTAAATGCTAGTACCTCATTCAAAAATGGTCTGATAACGGGACAAGATAACGTAAGCTAAAGAACTCGCAAGATCTGAGATTTAACACAACACATAGATAAAATGTGCTTGAGTGCGTTTTAAAGGCTTATAAACTGAAATCTAATACATTTTTGTGGCTGTTTAATGCCTTTTTTAAAAGTATTTTCATCTATTTGAACATTTTTATAGTACAAAAATACGCAGTTTTTCAATGTTTTTCCCAGATTATTTAAAAACACCAAAATTGAGGGTTAGCAGCTCTTTAAAGCTAGCTGCTTGTCTCACCACACCCTTTACGTAGCTGAGAAAGTCTGGGAAAGTGTGCAACAACATAAGAAAAACTGGAATTATAAAACAGATAACTTCCTGTTTGTGATTCTCATTGGGTGAGCCGCCTTTGCCTGCGCCATACACATTGTTTTAAAACATTTTATTTCATTGTGAATTTTAATTTGCTGGGTGGATGAGTGGTGGAAGGAGATGGATAGGATAGAGGCGGCAAATGAAAAAGAAAGGAGGCACATGAAATGAATGAGAACAAAAACTCCCTGATGCTGCCGAGAAGATGAGAAATCATATAGATGCGCGTATAAATGTGAATATTCCTGCAGTGTTACTGTCGTGCAAGTGGGTGAGTGGGGCTCTGATATTTTAACGTGTCCTAAGAAAATTTCAGATGTCCTTAAAACAATATGTTAATATGACACGGTTGACGTTCACTCACGCAGAGCACGTCACCTGAGTATTCAATTCAATTCAGTGTTCAGACTGCTCGGAGAATGTGGACATACACGTCCCAGACCACCTCCAAATGCGTCCCGAGTGATCGACTTTGAACGTGTCCTGAAAAGCATTCAGACTGTGATCAGACCTTGCATTAAAGCTGTCATTAAAGGTCTAAATAGGACCTGTGTGTTTCTTAGGAATCATTCTATTAAATGTCGCTGAGGAACTGCATCGTGTGGTGGAAGAAAGTTTATCAGTACATTAATGCATTTTTGAGGCTGTGTGCTTATTTATGAAACACCGCCAGGTATATGTAGTAACATTTTATAAACGCAATAAGCTACTCCGCTTTGTCTTGTGCCCAACACCCCTTAGCTGTTGTAAAATCACTATAAACCACAAACTCTTGGCCAATTATTTGATTTTGTGTTAATCATTTTCTACTTTTTACATTTTTTACAATAAGAATTTAACCTGTCACAAATTCCCAGGGCTTGGATTTGTCACTTTAGTGTTGAGCAACGAAAAAAAGGCATACAATAATAATAAATATAATGATATGACACAGAAGGAAGAAGCTTGTTATAACTATTTCAACCTGAAAGTATTTGTCAGCTGAGAAAAGATGATAAATTGTGCAAAGAACATACATTTCATTATCATTTCAAACTGCTTGTATGTTAAAATAGTGTAGCCAAAGTGTCCATAATGAGCAAAGTATTTCCTCTGTCTAACTCTTGTGCATGCATACTGTGTGTGTGTGGCAGGAAGGGGATGGCTCGGAGAGTTTGGTTTACCCAGGGGCTCAGTTTTAGTTGTAGGACAACTTATTCAACACAAGCAGAGCAAGGCCCATAACGAGAGGCAGAGGCTGGAGGAGCTTTGGTGGAGAGGGAGCCCCCTGATGGAATATAAAACGAGGCGGGGGGGGGGATCAGTATCCGAGAGCAGAGCACAGGGAGCCGAGGGAGTCGTCTGAACACGGCAGCGCTCTCTCCTTGTCTGAACGCAGCAGCCGCCTCGGACTCAAAAAACAAAAAAGTTTTCCAGACGAGCCAGCTCTTTCCTTTTGCTTGTAATGCAGCTTTTGTCTGAGGTGAACCACAATTTTGGTGTGTTCTTTGTCCCCAGTTTGTGTCATATTCCTTTGTCTTTTTGTAGCAATATTTTAGGCACAATGATTATAGCAGTTACATTCAATTTAATCACCATGGTGTGAAATTAATGTGTTCATTTTGAGGTTAATGGAGCCACACCAACCCAAAAAGTCCCAACACCCAAAAGGTATGCCATTTACGATGCAAAAAAAAAGTACAAACTCCTCACACCTGGTCAATTTAAAAACTGGTACCAGCAAGTAACTGGTTTACCCGTTTGATAAATCAATTATTACTTGAATATTTGCCCATATTAAAAACATGTATGCTAGGTTAATTCCCCTGTCAGTGTCCTTGACCAAGGTACTGGTTAAGATCTGCTGTTAGTGTAATAGATGAGTCAAATGCAGACGCACGATGATAACCAAAAATCTTCTTCTACAGGACAGTGACTGACCGACTGCAGTCTGTGTGACCGTGAAGGGGCAAAACAAGACTAAACTTTGTTACCTGTTAAGCTCACAGGTTCATCTTCTGCTTCTTACTGATTTTGAAGTCCCGATAACAGCTGCCTCTCATTAAAAAACAAGCTGGAAACACGGCGAAAATTGCTGTGCGCTACTTTTGCATTAATCTAGAATGTTAACGAGCATCAATTAAATTGGTTGCAATTGGTCAGTGAGTGCAGTACGTTCTCATGTGCATCCATGTATGGAGTAGTCCCGGTATGCCTGGTGGACCCTGCTACCGAAAAACGAGGGACAATGTATTATTTAAGACAGTACGATAGTCACATAAAGTAATAGATTTTTTTAATAATGTAACGATTATTCAAATATTAAAAATCGTTATCATCCCTATTCAAGAAGAGTTGATATGAAATGCATTTTGATTCACAAACGCATATCCGTTGTTTGCAGAAATATAAAAAATTGCAACTTTTTTTGTGGCGACTAGGATGTTTCCATTCAACACATGCAGCTTTTGAGTGACTCTTTTCCATCACTGAATGACTGGATATTTGTGGAGAACGATGGATGCCATCATCGTCAACCTCAGCTAACACAACCCAACAGCTGAGGATGCACAGCTCACCTCTCCTACACAAACTACATCTTAAGGCATTCTGTTTGCATCTCATGAATGTTTCCACTTCATGCGGCGAAACGTAAAGCAGATGGTCATCTGTAAACAAACATAACATAAAGCTTGATGCGTAAACAATATCAGTGACTGCAACTTAAAAACATGCGCGATTCCAACCAGACTTTACAGTATTAAAGACACACACACACACACA
>JAPQRN010000007.1:1902027-1922363 GCA_037367275.1 Coranthus polyacanthus
TCTGACCTTTGACAGGTTTAGTTTTAGTTTTGTATGGGTAATAAGACAAAGAGCTGTGACATTCGTGTGTATCTCAAACTAATAACTGTGCCTAGATCTCATCTCGCAATACACCAAATGTATAAGTATATTTGTTTCTGTTTGATGTCTAATGGCTAACTTCCAAACGTACTTTTTCCAACAGTAAAGTGAAATACCTCGTTTCTGATTGATTTATACCTGCTCTTCAATCCATGAATTCATTTCGAAATCACGAAGTTATCCAACTACCAATGTGCTCAAAACTGAAGCAAAGACCGAGGAAATACACAGAGGGAACTAGGGCGACATAGTTCATAAAGATAAAAATGTGAGCGTATGTTGAATGGTGACTTATATTTAGTTTGACCGAATTGCACGTCGGACATCACGCAACTCACGAAATGCCGCAAATCTGGTGCGCAACTAGTACCGTTGTACAAATGCGCATTTAAACACTGAATTGACGGTTTTACGGAGGAAGTCTGGCCTACGGATTTTTACAAAGAACGCTGCGCCGGATCCGAGAGGCTGCCGTTTCGCCACTTCAGTCACATTTTCCACTATTTGACCCGTCCGTTGAAATCACACGCCCGCACTTTAGCTACATACCTCCGGCGTCGTGCGTAACGTAAAGAAGATACTTAACGGGAAGCTAACGCTAAATCACCGACTGTCAGCGACGCGACTCACCATTTTGGAGGAGTTACTCCGGGCGTGCGGGGGCAGCAGCAGTCCGCTCAGCCTGCACAGAGGGCCGCGGGGCCATGAGCCGCTCGTCCTCAGGGTAAATATTAACCCAGACATGAGTGACGCTTCGTGGGCTACCCCCCGCCGTCCCAATGCTCCGCCACCGCCGCCAGGTGTCCGGTCTGCTCGCGCTCCCAGCTCCCAGCTCGCGCTCCCTGCTCCGTTCACCGCGGCTGTTCAACTTAGCGCCTGATGAAAATGTGTTTAATCGGGCGCTAATAAAACATTTAAAGAATAGATACCTCGGGCAGATAATACGGTTAAATAATAAAATATAAATGTACTAAATGTATATATTATTTCCAGTTGTGTAATGTAACTGAGTAGCTACATTTTCTGACACATTTGTGTTACTGTGACACTTTGAACTTTCTTTTTTAATATAAAATACACAATATGCTTTAATACAGAAGCAGTATTGTCCTACTAAATATAGTCAGTAGTATACTAAGTATCTATAATTGGCTCCATATTGATGAACTACAACATTAAAACGCTGTTACATTAAAATAGATAATAGCTGAAACAGAAAAATATAGTTTTCTACAACAATATAACATAGAGCTTAAGCATCGTTTTGAATTCAGGACTTTTACTTGTCATATAGTACTTCTACGCTGTGATATTTCTTCTGTTACTTCAGTAAAGTACACCCTTTACTTTGAAGTATTATACTTATGACAACTTAAAAAGAAAAACATATTAATTTGAATGCAGCCCAATCAAATCGACATGGTCTCTTTATAAAGTTAAAGCTCTTTCATAATTTGTGCTTCCAAGAATATGGCTGAAACATTGACATTTTGATCTGAGAATCCCAATTCTGATCGGTCCACTGAATGTGGTTCAAATAAAATAAATTCAACAGCAATGACAACCTGACAAGAGTTTGGAACCACTCAATTGTGATTTAAAAAATGTGGTATTTACTTAAAATGGTCGACGGAAGAGGCCTTGGAGATTTGGTTTCATTGACGGGGAATGGAGAGTGTACGGTGCAGATAGTTAAGAAAACAGGAGAAGTCACATGACATGGTTGGTTCTTTTCCTCTGTATTATGGCTTCTCTGCTTTTATCCCTCGCATTAGCATCAGAGAACAGAATGCACCAACAAATGTACTATTATTATATTCTTTACTAAAAATCACAGACACCATCACTGACATAATGCAGTTTGTTTATCACACATGAAACGTTAGCAAATTACCAACTGTTTTAAAAGCAAACTCATTGGGTTATCAAACAAAAATGTACATCCAGTGACTTGCAGTTTGTATTTTCAGTCCTGATGCTCATGCTCCTGTCCTGGTATGAGCCAGCGGATGCTGTCTGTCCGCAGGATGGCGTACAACGTGAAGCCAGTGATGAAGAGGACAGAGAAGACCAGCAGCCAGTCGATGCTCTTCACAGCGACGCTGGAGAGTGGGCCGAGGCGGTCCGCTTCGGTCACGTTTCTGTCGGGACCGGCATCGATCCCTGCGGCACAAAAATTATTATCTTATCTCACAAACGCATGGGTAGTCCACAGCCTCAAAACAATGGCCACTTATCATGTAGCAAGGGTTAGCACAGAGTACTAGCACAGTTACTTCTCAGGAGTACCCGTATGGAAACTCAGTAATGTACTGCTGTGGACAGGGGCGGCAGAAGCAAAACTGTATTTTAGCCACCTTAAAGTAAATATCAGTTGAACTGTTCATATTTGTGATGTGTCAGACAAGCAGTTAAAGCGCTCTCTTCAAAGCCACCACACTCCTTTGACAAAAAATGCAATTTTACTTAAAAATAATCACATGCTTGTGTGCTTACATGAAGTTTGTGTTGGGGTCTTTTTTATGTTGGGAGCTGGTCATTTGTTCCGTTAGCTTTTTTGAACTTACATCCTACATCCATGATAACAGCCTGTACACTGACCTATGCAGAGGACTCAGGTTCTTCGTTGCCTCTCTTCTGCTCCTCTATAGTGGCAACAGTGTACAACAATAGCTACTGTTATCTTCGATATGGAGATAGCTAACATCAACAAACCCCTGGCTCCCGGCACAACACAGACTCCAACACAAACTTCATAAAAGCACATGAGCAAATGCAACCGCGCAATGCAGTGGTAGTCCCGTGTTCTGTGAGGCAAAATTACGGTTTTTCTCAGAGGAGTCTGATGGCTTTGGTGGTATAACGGTTTCAGTTCCCTTATCTCCAGGGTTCTCAAGCTCTGGTACAAGTACCGCTGGTGGTATACGTCCCCCTTTAGCGGTACGCAGAGGAATCTCTGAAATTAAAATTCAAAAGCAACTGAATTTGAGAGTTCTTATAAGTCCGGTATCACATATTTAGACATAGAAGGAAACCGAATCATAATAAATTTAAAAAGCAGTCTTTCACACATTCATTTGAGTCTCTCAAGTTGTCCAGAAATAAACATTATAGTGTTTTCATTTGTACCTGTCTGATTAACAAGGAAGGAAGTAAGCGTCTCCAGCGTCCTGTCTGTGTGGTTGAAGCGAGCCATGGGCTTGGCTCCCTGGAACAGCAGGATATTGGGCACCGCCACTGTCCCAAACCTCGTGGAGAGGCTGCTGAAAGATGGAGGAGCTCGTCTAATTCAAATTATTAGTCAAAACTCTGCAGAAACGACCATGATGAACCTTCAAATGCTCAGCTACTTTTGAGCCAGTAGTTAATGGTGCTGCTGCGATGGTCTGGTTTTATGAATGAATGAAGTTCAAGTATTACATTTTATTCATGTAATGCCATGTCATTCAGATGAAACAGCCACATGTAACATTAAAAGTTCACATTAATAAAAGGGATATGATGCCATTTACAGGTGACTGGAAACTAGATTATATATTTCTCTGAATTTGAACATAGTTGGAAATATTTGACACATTAACATAAATACACATGTCAACGAAATATATAACATAGGCCTAGTGGTGTTTAAATGTTCTAATGTGGCAATGTTACATATTATACCTTTAAAGCTAAATAATATGATTTTAATATTTAACTCTAACCCACCCAGACACGTAGATTTGTTTTTCATCTTATCTTATCATCACCGACAGTTTCAGGTTAATGTTACTTGAGCCAAAAGAGCCATAAAACTACAAATCTCAATGTTCCTTTAAAGAGGACAGATTCTCACTAAGAAAGCAAATCACCTGCTGTGCTGAGAGGCATCCAGTGCCAAGAAGTGCATGCTGGGAAACACTCGAGGCAGGGCGTTGAAGTGAGGCGCCAGGGTGGCTGAAAACTGGCACCAGGTGGTGAAGAACAGCACCACGGAGCACTCAGTACTGTTAGCATTCAGGAACTCTGTCAAGTCCTGAAAGAAAGGAGGACACAGATTGAGGACTGGATTTAGATCTTACCTGAAAAAAGGAAAAGAGAATTCCTCTTTGAACCAGTAGAGGTCAGCATATTCAGTTAAACTAAAAAAAGTTTCCTCTTTAGGAGCAAATCCTGTTTCTCCCTCAAGGCATGGAAACGCATGATATCACTGTCTCTCCATTGGCTGGGTCCTTCTTATCTGTGTACGTAGGTTAAAAGCCAAAATCAATATTGTTTGCGCTCTCAAAATATTCTACAAATGTCAGTCCCCAGAGGTAGAACAGAATGAAGCCAAAACACTTCTACGCTGCCCCTTCTTCCTTAATAACATGTAGCTACACTATCAGGACATCTAATTCAACTTCAACAGGATTGATAAAGTAGTACTTTTGGTCAATATGCCCCTAGAAATTGTACCTGTTTTGCATCATAACTAGATTTTTGTCCTTGATATACTGAATATATTAAGTGAACATTGTGTATACTCCTTTGTACTGTGTGACTGTTTGTATCGTTTATTGTTATTGTAGCAAAGTTTATGCAGCTCTCTTGCCCAGGTCACTCTTGGAAAAAAAAAGACTGCAATCTCAACGAGGATTTACTCGGTTAGATAAAGGCTCTTACAGATTGTAAGATTGCTGCAGTCTTATAAGTTTATTGCAAGCCACAGTCTGACATGAATAGAGAATAATCATCAGTACATTATCAATCTGCACTGCTATAGTGCATATAAAGTAAACGAGAAGGAGGAGGAGGACGAGCAGCCGGTCATGCCTAAGGAAAAGAGACCAATTTTAGCCTACATAAATATATATGTCACCTTGATCAGTCATTTCATGCTGCATTCCTTGATGATTGGCTGAACGGTTAGGAGCAACAGTCCCACTGTGAGAATTCCTGACACTGTGTGAATTTTCTTCCAAGACATTGTTCACATTGGTCACAGTATATACCAGCCTTATATCCATGTAGTTACCTGTGAAGCATTGAGGATCTGGACAGTGAAGGTGTCCATTCCTGTGATGTTCCTCTTATCACAGTTGACCTTGTACGTCTTTGCTGTCTCTGTGGTGTTTTGCTCCTCAGTTGCTGTAATGTCTGCATGTACCATTTCCAGAGTTACCTGGAAAATAAATAAATCATTTGATTAAGTGTTAGCACGGCTCATATTTTTCTACTGAATGGATCATCAAAGGTTTACACCACACTAAACTTGATGAATTCTTTCTGATCAGGCCAGTGTCTTCAGATTGAGGTGGTTACATGAGGCATTTTTATTCTGATTGATTTGAAACATGGTTCATGGTGCACAAGAACAAAATGGCTTTGCAAAATATGGGACCTTTAATAAACAATGGTTTCTTAAATCATATTTGATGTCACATATTCTTTCATCCTACTTTTTCAGCATCTATAAATCAAGGCTTTCCTCGTAATATTCTCCTGGAAAACTAAAACTATGAAAAACTAAACTGGCACTATTCAATTTCACAAAATAAAAATAAAATTGAAACCACGTATGTCCTCATAAAGCTACACTGAAATCAAAATCCAACTGAAACACTAAGTATAAACTAATAAATGAACAATAAACTAATGACAACTTCAAAACTAGAACAATTTTGGAAATTCAACACAGAATGAGCAAAAAAGAACAAACAAGTACCATCTAAAATCAACCAAATTTTTTGCAGAGGCAGGTGATGATTCCTCACATTACTTTTTATCTCACTATTCAGAATATCTCATCTTTACGTGTCCGTGCTGTCATGTTCTGTGTGGTCTTTAACCTGCTGTGATGGTTCAGCGTTCTTCTCGTCCGGTGACACTCCATCGGTGCTCAGATCGGGTGAAGGACACTGGCCCTCATCACAAGGTGGGGAGAAGCCCATCTGGTAATCTTTCACATTTTTAGGGAAGAGGGACTCGATTTCAGACGGATCGATGGGAGCTTCGGTCCCCATCACAGCATCTGCAATCTCAGCTGTCTTGAACTGCCTCTTTGGCAAAGAGTCCAGGTCTTCGGACTCCACAAACTTAGGGATGTTCTCCAAGTCGGACACTGCATCGTCCGACAACCCGAACTCCAGTATCTCATCATTCTCTGAAAACATAAACTACATGTGAAGCTGCGAATATAAGAGGCTTTTTTTCTGTTCTTTTCAGTTTTAAGTGCTACAGATAAACTGCTGGGGAGTTTTTCTTATCTTTAATAGCAGCTGTCCACAAAACAAGTGTTTGCTTAAAAGAAACGTATTCTGAATGGGTCTGGCCAGCTTCTTTCTCACAATAGATACTTGAATTACACATGGCTGTTGTTTATTCTGTCTCCACTGGTTGAACGTCTCTGTGCTCGTAATGTTCAACAAAAAAAACAGGAAAAAAAAAGGTTGACGCTCGTTATTATTACTGAAACGATTAATAAATTTGTTGCGGATGTTCTTTAGAAAAAAACAATCAATCAATCAAACCAATCAACAGTTGCAGCTTTACTGAAGATGCCCACGTGTACTGTTAGATTTAATTAGACCAATGTGAGCTTGTGTGAGCAGTGTGAGTTTTACTTCCTTACTCTTACATTTAAAGATCATTTAAAGCTACATGCAGTAGCTAAACCGTTCTCACACGTTCTCTAAATATTTCTGGTTAACGCTAACAGCAGTGAGCTATCTGCATCCCAGTTGCATTGTCTCCACTAATTTTACAACCGTGGACATTGTTTTTGTGTTGTAACGCTACATAATGACGCTGCGGTTTAAAGGCAAACTAGCAAAGTTAGCTATCTTTGTATCTATGGCGTGTTTAGCTAGCACTGTTAAGCTAACAATAAACTGCCACTTACCTTGTGCCGTCGCAGACCTCAAAACAGTAGAATGATACAGCATAAATAATAAAACCTGCGAAATGTAAAGTTTGTTTAAAAACCCCTTCATGTTTTGTAGTGCGACAAAGAGGAACGACAAAAGCAGTGTAACAAAAGAAAAGTATGAATCACGACATGATGTTGTTTTGGTTAAGGGAACCAATGTTTCGGGCTGTTGCGGGACAATTACGCTGTAACACCGTCAGCAGCTTCCGGTCATTTCCGGGTTTTCTTTGCAAATTAAATGTTTTACATTCACACATATAACACAATTTTGTATTAAGACAAATACGTATCGCCTATAAGTCATACACTCTTCTGTTTGAAATGTAAACAGTAAAAGGTGTAAAATGTATTGAATTTAAATGATCCCTTTGTGCTCCTTGAAAGTTCAGAGCATATAGTCTCAGCTTGGTGATTGTGACCATTTTCATTTTTTTTTTTTAATTTTCATGATGATGTCCAAATGCATTCCTGCTTCCACCAAGTGTGGTTGTGGAACTTTATACTGAAAATAAACACACAGGAACCCATCCCCTTTCCTGGAAGAAATGCAGCCTGATCTCCAAATATAAAGATGGGTATGAGCACCATCATGAAGTGCAACAGCAGACAAGCCCAGACATTACAGATCAGTAACTTAATATGAAGGAAATGGGCAGGGCTTTGTTTTGGAACAGAGTACAGCTTTTATGTGGACACCGAAAGTAAAAGTAAGTAAACGACACAGCGACACGAGAAATGGCACAGCAAATGATTCAGCTTGACCGTGAAAAGCTGATCTGTTCAATCTGTCTGGAGCTTTTTAAAGATCCAGTGACAATTCCCTGTGGACACAGCTACTGCATGAGCTGTATTAAGGACTTCTGGGATGGGGAGGATCAGAAGAGAACTCACAGCTGCCCTCAGTGCAGACATAGCTTAATGCCGAGGCCTGCTCTGGTGAAAAACAGCATCTTAGCAGAGTTAGTAGAAGACCTAAAGAGAATCGGGCTCCAAGCAGCCTCACCTGATCATTCCTTTGCCGGACCTAAAGATGTGCCATGTGATTTCTGCACTGGCAGAAAGCTGAAAGCCTCCAAGTCCTGTCTGGTGTGTTTGGCCTCTTATTGTGAAGAACACCTCCAGTCTCACTACAATGTAGCTCCATTGAAGAGACACAAGCTTGTGGAAGCCACTTTAAACATTCAGGGCATAATCTGCCCTCGCCATGACGAGGTGATGAAGATTTTCTGCCGCACTGATCATCAGTGTATTTGTTATCTGTGCTTAATGGATGAACATGAAGGCCACGACACAGTCTCAGCTGCAGCAGAACTGGCTGAGAAGCAGATGGAGCTCAGCACCAGTCTGCAAAAAATCCAACAGAGAATCCAGGAGAGAGAGGGACACGTGAAGGTGACTCAACAAGAGATGGAGGCTATAAATCACTCTGCTGAGGATGCTGTGAGGGACAGTGAAGAGATGTTCACTGAACAGATACGTTTCATTGAGAAGAAAAGCTCTGAAGTGAAGCAGCAGATCGGTTCTCAGCAAAAAACTGAAGTGAGTCGAGTCAAAGAGCTTCAAGAAGAGATGCACCAGGAGATAACTGAGCTGAAGAGCAAAGAGGCTGAGCTGAAGCAGCACTCACTGATTGAGGATCACATCCATTTTCTAAACAACTACCCTTCACTTTCATGTCTGACTGAATTCACAGACTTACCCAGCGTCAGTATCAGTCCTCTGAGACACTTTGAGGATGTGAAGGCAGCTGTGTCTGAGGCCACAGAGAAACTGAAGGCTGTTATGAGTGAAGAATGGCATAAAATCACATTTTCAGTGACTACTGTGGATGTTTTACTGCCACACAAAGAGCCCACAACCAGGCCTGAGTTTTTGATGTGTTTTCGTCAAATCACACTGGATCCAAACACAACAAACACACGTGTGTTTCTGTCTGAAGAGAACAGAAAAGTGAAATCATTTAGAAATATTTGGAGTTATCCTAGTCACCCAGACAGGTTTCTTGAACAGCAGCAGGTCCTGAGTACAGACGGTCTGACTGGACGTTGTTACTGGGAGGTGGAGTGGAGCGGGATCGTTGTAATAGCAGTGGCATACAAAGATATAAGCAGAACAGGGACTATGAATGAATGTGCATTTGGATACAATGACAAGTCTTGGGCTTTAAAGTGTTTCGGCAATGGTTATACATTTGGACATGACGATATCCAAACTGCAGTTTCCGGTCCTCATTCCTCCAGAGTAGGGGTTTACCTGGATCTCAGGGCAGGTACTTTGTCTTTCTACAGCATCTCTGAAACCATGACTCTCCTCCACAGAGTCCACACCAAGTTCACTCAGCCTCTCTATCTTGGATTTTGGTTTCCGAGTCGCGCTGCAAGCACTGCTGAGATTTCTAAGCTCAAGTAGACACACTAGGTATTCACACTAGGTTGCAGATTGCAAGGAACTGAATAAACCCCTAACCTACAGTGACTACAAAAAAACACCAAAGGCCCTCATTAGAGTCAGTGTTTGTGTGGTGTACCTGTGGTTCTTAATCGTTTTTTGGTCCATAATTACCTTCCAGCATATTGTAATTCAAGTGGTCTGAGGGGAAACAAGAATTCTACCCAATTCTGTAATTTTTAAAAAGTTAAATTACTTATTAGATTTTTAACTGGGTAACGTGATCTGTAACCTATTACGTTTCAAAAGAAACATTCCCAACAGTGATTGTAAGATATCATATGAAAAACGTATTTGTTTACGTCTTTTTGCAGTTTGGAATGTGTTTAAATATGTGTAAAATCTTACTTTTTGAAGTACTTTTGTGAGATAAAACTGGATCAAAATACAACAAATGCATGTTTGTTAGTATCTGTAGGGAACAGAAAAGTAATATTAATTAAAGATCAGATTTATACTATCGTTTATTCTGTAGATGGGCTAAATTGTCTGAGAACCACAAAGAAAATAAACAAAAAAAAATGTGGATTTTTAAATTGTTTGCGCTACGTCAGTTTCATTTCTATAGTAAAGCAGAGAGAGACGTTTGTACACTGCCTGCTGTAAAGTGAATACAATGTTATTCCACAAATTAAATAAAGTTTAATTTTAATGAGACTAATATTGTCATCTGCACTTTATGTTTACTGTCGGGGAAACCTGAAAGTCAAACTACCGAGGCAAGCGACTCTTCTACAGAGGTAAACATTTAAAGAAACATTTCATCGTGTTACTTTCAGATTTATTACACAACTTTTGAACATTCCACAACAATCATGCAGGATTAAAATGAGACTTGTACAAAGCTTTACAGGCTTCGCCAATCACACTTTAGTAATAACTGGGCTTCACATCTTCTCAACAACACGCAAAATGTGAGGTAATATTTTCCAAATCATCACAGACAACAGACCGCGTGTTGAGGAAAAAAAAAAATGGAATAATGGAAATAACTTTAAGTATTAGCGTCTGTGTCTTGTGACTGCACTGATGTGACTTGAAATATTACAGGTGAAAATAACAGCAATGTCAGTAAATTTGAGTTCACTGTGCATTACCTTCACTTTAGTTCTTCTCATCTCTGACAACATCTTTTTTCCCACTGGGCCACCTAGAAATCAGTAAAAAATCCTCCCTGAAGGGTCCAAACACAAGTGCCTTCCTATGAGTATAACAGAATCTTTCAAAGAAGGTGTATTTAGGAAGATATGAGTGCTTCCACCTTGTTTAACAGTATACATAAAGGTACATACTGTCGTTAAACATATGCAACAATAGTGGTCTTTACTGCTATGATTATTAAAAGGAGTTCTGTTTTTTACAAGTTTGTGCAAAACAAGATAACTGAGATACTATACAGGCTCAATCTTATGAAGAGAAATGTAGTTTAATTTGTAGTTCAAACACAGAGCTGGACTATCAACTGTAACCCTGTTTTTTTCCCCCTTCAGGCTCTGCCTCGTCTGCACTATAACCTAAAAATAGAAAGAAAAAAAGAAACGTTCTAATACAAAAACAACAAAAATATGTTTCAAATGTTCAGATTGTGTGACATCCAGGCACCCTCAACCATGAGCTCAAGACAAATATTAGTTAAGTATCAAACATGGTTACATAAGAATTAGGCTACATATAAAAGAGAATGACAGCTCCATATAAAAACAATGAAAAAATGAACTAAGTTTACATTGTCATGTACGTATGTTTTTAACCATTATACAGATTAGATGTGACACTTTAAAGGTTCTGCACTTATCCAATCATAACGTCTTTAAAGGTTCAATATGTGGGATTCGTGCACGCTTGTGGGCCTGTGTGAAGTTAGTATTAGCCGACTCCATTTCAAAGCTAACGATGTGTTGCACGCTGTTGCTGATGTAGAGGAACAGAGGAGAGGCACTGGTTTCACTGAAAAAGCGCCTCAAGCTAATGTCAATGAGCAACTGCCTCCCAGCACAAAACAGACTCCAACACAAACTCCACCTAAACGTCATTTTACATACTTAACCTTGAACGCGCGTGTGTTTGCGTGCTTAAGTGAGTTTGTGTTGGAGTCTGTTTTGTGCTGGGAGGCAGTTGTTTTTGACGTCAGCTAACTCCATTTCTAAGCTAACGGTGGCTAGTGTTGTACAGTGCTGCTGTCGTAAAGGAGCAGAAGAGAGGCACCGAAGACCCTGGAAGCAGGCTGAAGGATTTTCATGGAAAAACTGACCCCGAATCATCTACGCAGAAATCGCTGTACAGGCTGTTATCATGGATGTAGACGGCTGAGACAGCTGCTAGCTTAGAAGTGGAGTTAGCTAACGTCAACAAACGACCGGCTCCCAGCACAAAACAGACTCCAACACAAACTTCAAGTAAATGTATGAGCATGCGTGAATGTTACATATTGAACGTTTAACATGTGTGCTTGTGTGCTCACATAAAGTTTGTGTTGGAGTTGCGTGTTGTGCAAGGAGCCAGTTCTAAGCTAGCGGTAACTGGTTTTTGTACACTGTTGCTGCTGTAAATGAGCATGAGGCTTCTACATAGAAATCAATGTGCGGGCTGTTATCGTGAATGTAGGCAACCTTGACAAGTCATGAGCTTAGAAATGGAATTAGCTAACGTCAACAAATTCCCGGCTCGTAGCACAAAACAGACTCCAACACAAAGTTCACATAGCACGCAAGAATCTTACATATCGAACCTTTAATTCAATCGTGGTCTCCAAGTGGTTTTTCATCTACATTTTACACGTTCATGCTGTGGTTATTTTGTACGTCTGAATATTTTTTAATCGAATAGTATAAATGCCTATAGTTATATAACAGCATACTCTTTGGTAAAGGAGGGTGGAAAGAGATGTTTTTTATGTGAAGGTTCAGTAACCTCTGTTAACACTACACACATCAACAAAACCAGTGATAGAAGGCCTTGGACACAAGTATCAAAATACAACAATAATAAAAATTGATAGTATCAAAGTTACCACAGTACAATACATACATACAGATTATTGCACCAAATTGAACATTTTAAAATGCATTATTTTGAGTCAGGTTTTGAAAAGTCAAACTTATCAGTTTCAGGACTGGTACCCAAATATGATTTAAACCAAAAACTGAATGAATGATCATCAGAGCAAGGTGTCAAATTTCAAATCTGCACAAAAATATAAAACCTAGCTGATTGGTTTCTTGCGTTAAAACTCCTGTTTTACTATAGTTGACGTATTTGTGGTGCATGAAACGAAACAAACATCAAACTGATAAATTCCTGCATCTATTCATTTCTGTCTTAAACCTGTTTACACAAGATTGTTTTATGTCACATCCACATTTTACAAAAAATGATTCAAGTGCTCTGCTAATTTTCTGGTAATGTACCTAAAAAACAACATAAATAAATAGATATTTAAAAAAAAAACAGACATTATTTTATGGTGCCATTGTAAAAAAAAAACCAACAACATAAGAATAAAAAGAAAGAGACTGGTTGTGCAATTTGAGAAGCAACGTGAAGTTAAATAAAACACCAATACATCATTTTTCCATTTCATGTACCTTGTGTTGACTGTAAACAAACAAGACCACGATGGAGGTGATTTGTCGTCTCTCACACAATTGTGGTAACGGTTATAAATGTGGGTTTTAGTTGGTCTTTTCTAGAAAAGCTTTTCTCTTTCGGTTTAGAGAAGAGGGTGAACATGCTGCAGCTGTTTCTTCCTTTAACACTTCACAGTTTCCTTATGAGGATGACAGAAAATCTGACAACTTTAGGAAAGGAGTGCCCTTTATCTGCAGATTTACCATAAAAACCAACCTGGCGCTTCACAGTGTAAAAACACAGAGGCAGAGATGATCATGGTCTCATCAGTTTGCAATCACCTCGCTAATGGAGTAAAATGAATATCATTAAAATACAAACCAGACGACACAAGTACTTTTGAGTCTGTGAGCGTGAAGCAAATAAGATATTTGAGTTTTGTTTTCTAAATACAATGTAACTGCCACTTTAATCATCAGTCATAGTCGGTGCATTCAGCAACACATTCATTTCACACATAAGCTGACATTTTGAAAATCAGTCTCTTCATTTAATGGACCATTAAAGGGAAATGTATCTGTAACACCTTGTTGGCCAACTTTGCATCACTTTACACCTAATAATCCTGGCAGGTGTTGATGAATAGCACTAAAGATATGTCATACTGAGAGCAGTAATTCTATGAATGTCAGACTTATGTGACGAGACAACATTACAAAGAACTCCTTTAGGCTTAAAGGAGTGTACTCACTGTCTGTATAAATTAAAATAGCCGCAAAGAGATTTGGTTGTATAAACTGGAGATGTAAAAAGAAAAGAACCTTTTTATAAAGGATGCTAGTAGACATAGTAGCTCAGGGCTTTTTGAGTGTTTGGCTGAAATGTTTCCATATTAACAATTATTAAAAACTGTTAAGTATCAATCCTTAGTCAGATACTTAAGTGTACTTGTCCTCTGATTACATCTTTACTTTTTAAGTACTTTAAAACTATTTTGTTCACAAAAAATGAGACACAATTAATCACTAATGCAGTGATGAGAACTTACAGAAGCAAGGGTTTTACCAAAACAACGTATGAAAGTGAGGAATCTGAATTGTTTTGGTTTTGGCAGAAAGTCAGAAATGATATTTTGAAATATATCAACAATACCAAGCCAAGGGGAAGCTGACTTCCATGACCATGAACACCGTTCATCCAAACGTCTGCCCACAGACGACTTTTCCGTGGCGGCAAATGAGGAAACGCATCCATGGTCGAATTGGTGCTAAGGAAAACAGCTCAGCAGGAGGTGAGATGAGTTGTTGCTTTTTAGTTTTGTATTTTTAGTAAAAAAACATGAGTTTGGACTTAATTTACAACTGAACGGTGCTATCTCAGTTATTTTGATGATATCTGCATGCATGTACACAGTACGCAGACGTTCGTGAGGCGAAACGCAGCAGGAGTCCCGTGTTTTACGGAGGTGTGGGACATGTTTGAGCATTCGGGGGTGCTGTTAGCCTACAGGAGCGAGACGCAGGACAGTCAAAGTGAGCAGTGGTCCCTTCTCCTCGTACATCTACAGTATCTCTTGAGTGCCATTGAGAAAGGCACTTAACTCCCCACTGTTCATCTGAAGCTGCTCAAAAGCAGACGGCCAAAATAAAGATCTTGAATCCAGAGTACGATACCCACATTTTACAAAAACACAAAAAAAGTGCTACATGTAGCATCTTGTATTTCAAAATTAGATCTTCCCTTTTGCTTCCTTTTACAAATAACATGTTGCTACACTCTTCTCCCAGCTTACTTCTTCAACCGTTTGTTTTTTTTTTCACACAAGGTCAGAGATCAGAGTTGATTTGCATCCTCTTTCACATATTCATTATTCAGCCTGACATCATGTTCCTCTCAGCTGTTTTTCTGTTTGCTGTCCTAACCAACCAACCAACCAACCAAGTGACATGTGAATTCATCTCCTGGATTTGAGTTTGGCTTGATGCAGTTGAAAGAGAATTAATATGATTCTCTTTGGCCACTTCTTTTATATGTGTAAATCACATTAGCTATGGAGCTAATTTCCTGCCAAAACTTAACAAACAAAACATGTTTCACAAATGCCCGGCAATTCAGTAACAAACAACGGTTTCATTATCAAAGACAAAACAAATACACAACTTCAAAAACAACTACAGCATTTCAAGTGCAATTTTTCTTTTAAAATGATACGAAAATCATATTAAATTCATATTAAGCTAAAAAAGCTAAAAATATACGCTGGGAATAACGTCATTAAACTTATAAAGGGGTGCATTATTTGGCAGAAACGATTTGGGCAGAAATCAACATAACACTGGTGCGTTTAAATCGACCCACAGCGCCACCTGCTGTTGTAGAAGGTAAATTAACCAGGACATTTGTGAGAAAATAATCAACCGTTATGGAAAGACTGTATGCGTACCAAAAGTCACATGACAATTTTTTGTCTTTGTAGTATATATTTTCGGCACAGATATGCTGTAGTTGTTTCGGAGCTATAATGTATTAAAATTATGTTGCGTGTTTGTTGCAAGTTTGTTAATCATGTTTTCCATTTGCAAACCATGCTGTGTTTGTGAGTGAATCACGGAGCATTTGTAAAAACGTTTGTTTTGTGGGTTTTTGGCCCCATATGTTACACAGCTGCACCAGTTTCATGCACGTTGTTGTATTTTTGTGGCCTTTTTGATCACTATATTTCCAGCTTTGACATGACATCAAGCTCATCTGATATGACATCATGGTTTGCCAATTAGGTTAAATACGGTTAGCACAACATCAATCCTATTTTAATTGTTATACACTTTAGAGAGAAGCAACATCTGTAATAAAGCTATGACAGCAAAGTAGTGGTAATCATTCTTCTGGCGTCTAAATAAAACTGTCAACCAGTCAGCGGTGTTAAAATGCTACATATAGCACACTAAAATGATACTTGTCATGATCTACGGTTAGCCAGTCAAAAAACCCTTTTGCAATGAACATCTAGTATTATTTTTTCCAAAAAAACAGATCCAGAAATGTGTGTAGTGAAACCTTTTGTATGCTACAGAGCTCCGTCAGTAGCACTGAACAAAAAAAAAACAGCATTATATCGGGTGGCAGGCACACAGATGACACCAACACAAATAACAGAAAATCTCCTCGTCTCGCAGCGGACTGGAAAAGTTTACAATCACCCCCGATGTCCGGCAGGAAACCTGTACACATGCGTCTCTTATTCCACTGATGGAGGGTGAGTAGAAACCGAGTAGATACTTTACTCATTGGCTGTCTTCTCTTTGCAGGAAGGTTCACAGAGGATCTCTTTGTGTGGTAGTGGGTAGGGGAAAGCCGCTCCACTGCAGGTGCTACCATAAGCCAGTTTGTTAAGACGAGAGAGGCCCTTGATGCTGCCCGGAGGCCGCCCGGGGCTCACCTTGTACCCCGCTGCTCTGGTTGTACCCAGCGGCCTGCCGGGGCTCGTCTTGAACCCAGCAGCTCTGGTGGTGCCGAGGGGTCGTCCCGTGCTGGTTCTGTATCCGGCTAGCTTGGTCGTTCCCAAAGGCCTCCCGCGTCTGCCCGTCTTCCCGGCGGCCTTGTTCTTCTTTTTTGGGTCGTCCGATGGTTGATCAGTGCTTTTAATTCCTGGTATTTTACCAGGAGCGCGAGGGTCGCCCCCGAGCACTTCCTGTCTCTGGCACACCATGGGTTTGTGTGGACTCTGGGTGGGTAAGGTCATGGGAGCCAGCGTCATCTGTAGAGACGACGGAGGTGGAGGAGGGTAGAACTTGTTTGCCTGGGAGGTGCACAGGTCAAAGTGGGTGGCGGGGTGGTGGCCATCCTCTGCTAGACAGGACGGTCTGCTGTTCATGCAGAAGTCGCTGCTTGTCACCTGGCGCATCATCTTCTGCTGGGAGTCAGAGAAAAGAAGCATGTGTGTAACAATCGCTCACAAATAAAACAATGTATATTGTTTGTATATGTAATAGAGTCAGTGCTGTTTGTCATCACAGCTGGAGTTATATTATGGATGATTATTTTATCTCCACAGTGAAAGTGTTTTAGACTGATATCAAGCAACCTCCAGGGCTGAAAAGTGAAGCTGATGTGGAAGTGCAAAAACCTGCATTTCCTTGAATGGCCACTTGAGGCAGGCTCCAAAAGCGAGTCAATCCCCATAATCCCCCATGTTGAAATGCCCAACTTTACAGCAGAAATAAACACGTTTAAAGCATAGTACAAAAACTGTTTTGGTCTCTGTAGTTAATTTCCTGCACAGGGGAAAATTCTATAAGTTAAATTGTATTAAGGCTTAAAGTTATACATAATTACAGGCGGGTGCCGTCAGAGGAGTCTAAGGTGCTAGCTAGGTGTGATTAATACCTCGCTTGCCAATTGAGTCTGATCTTCTGAATTAGCAGTAAATTAGCAGTAGCGTTAGCTTGGCAAGTTTCAACTCCTCTCGCTTCCCAAGCTCACCGATGATGGCAATGGCCAAAAATCCCAACCTTACGACTTCAAAACCGTAGCCCACAAACCACTGGGAGATATCACAGTGGCTATGTCTTGTTGTTTTAAGTTTATGTTTGACAAGGAGGAAAAAGCATTATCACATTACATTATGACTTTTCCCATTAGCGTCATGTTAACCACTACATTCCAGTCAAAAAGCTTACAATTGTTTTTTTAGGAATACAATTACCCAGAAGACTTTTTGCTATTTTGAAGGTACAGTATTTCCAACATCAAAAACATCTGGATCAAAAAGTAGTCCCACATTTTTACCCTATTTTTGAAAAAGGTTTTTATCAGTTAACAAGTAGTGTCAATAAAACTGACATATTGTTAATTACGTCATGATTATCTAAAAGCACAACTTGGGCATCAAGTTAGAAATCTTCGGTTTTGCATCCAGACCAAAGTATAACAAACCTGAATCTAATTCTTGTAACTTCAGCATGATGCTCTCAGACACATTTTGTTTTTGTCAGGGACCTTGGATTTTAAAGACAAATGTGTTGAAACTTAATAACTGCCTCCTAAGATTGGAAAAAAATAATGATTGAATTGGTATTTGTTGGGATGTTTATACTGTATATCCTATACAGTCGAGGGGTCAGGTAAAGGACTATGAAGACAGAAAACCAGCTTATCAATAATGTGTGATGGGAGGAACAGATGTAGAGTACTCAAAGCACAACTAAATAATTTAAAAACGTGTTCCTTTTTCTATTAACATGTTATATATTAAGCCCATAGTATGAGCCACAGACGCCCTAGTCTCTGAAGGGAGCTTGTTACAATGGTCAGGTTGTGCAATATGTTATCTTAAAGTTGTACATCAGAGACTGTATATAAATATGGATGAAGTGGTAACCCTCTAAAAGTGAAGCCAAAATGTCTCGATGTCCCCCTGGTGGCTGGCTGCAGTATAGATCATAAATCCCACCCCCTCCACGTTATTCAGTGAGATTTGACCCAAACTAAAAGCTCAAAGTACACACCCACAAAATTTTTCCCAAAGGTGATTTTGGTCTTTTTAGGCAAATTTCATGAGACTGATTTATGTTCCTCTAAGTGGAGGAGTTTAAAGTATCTCGGGATCTTGTTCACGAGTGAGGGGAGGATGGAGCAGGAGATCGACAGATGGATTGGAGCAGCGTCGGTAGCGATGCGGACGTTGTACTGGTCTGTTGTGATGAAGAGGGAGTTGAGCCAAAAGGTGAAGCTCTCAGTTTGACAGTTGATCGATGTTCCTACCCTCACCTCTTGTCACGAGCTTTGGGTAGGGAGCGAAAGAACAAGATCACGGATATAAGCAACATTAATGATTTTCCTCCGCCGGGTGGCTGGGCTCTCCCTTAGAGATAGGGTGAGGAGCTCACCTGCCTGGTGAGGTGTTTCGGGCATGTCCAACCGGGAGGAGACCCCGGGGCAGACCCAGGACAAGCTGGAGGGATTATATCTCTGGGCTGGCCTGGGAACGCCTCGGTGTCCCCCCGGAGGAGCTGGAGGAGGTGGCTGGGGGGAGGAGGTGGCTGGGGAGAGGAAAGTCTGGGCTTTTCTGCTGAGGTTGCTGCCCCCGCGACCCGTACCCAGATAAGCAGAAGAAGATGGATGGATGGATGATTCATGATTAAATTATCATCTTTCTGAACAGTTATTTGATGTTATAAAAATGGTTGACTGACAGCCGTAATGGCCAGTTGTGGTCCCGAATCCACCCGACACACTGCCACAAACCAATCAGGTGTGCAGACATGATGTTTCCATGACTCTGCTTCACGGACTCAGGCTCCAAATTGCATCGCGCAGGTCACATGGCAGCTCCTGTGACCGTGGTATTTTGGCTTCATTTTTACACAGTGGGAGGAAACAGCATTGCGACATCCATCTTTATATACACTCTATGCTATATACATCATACAATTTGAGGGGACAGTAAAGTGTCATGTATCACACATGGCGGCGTACATGGTATGATCTCATGTCATATCGTATTGTCTCGATCGCCCTCCACCCAGCTGACCGAGGCCTGCCACTAACCATTACTTCTATTACCAGTTCATACGCTGTATATCACTTCTTCTAGAAACGTCAAGAAAAAGCAAACGCTGTTATTTAATTTTCAGAGGTATTCAGTTTACGACCAAACATCAAAAAGAAAAGCATCGAATATGTACATTTGAGAATTTTGGCATTTTACTCTAGATGGTCAATACCTCTAAACAAATATATACACCTATAATTGAGTTTCATGTAAATCAGTGCAGTAGTTTTTACACAGTCCTGCACAAAGAACAACTCATGGTACAGATTGTGGCACTTGCATTGATGGTTGAGTATCTCCACTGCTACTTTCTTACTTATTTATATTTTGATGTTGTTGTTTTCTTAAGTAAGAGGTACTCCACCTGAGTACACTGATACTTTTACTGGAAGGACGTGAACGCTTCCTCCACCTCTGAACACGAACGCTCGTATGTGATGTTCTCTCGCGTCCACGTCCCGTGAATGTAAAACGTATGGGTGACATTAAGATGCGGCGACGCAAGCCTGCGAGACATTTCCCTAAAGGGGGGGGGGGGGGGCAAAAAAAACGGACGGCGGCCCCCCCTGTGTCCCGTCCGATTGGAGCACGGCGATGAAAGTGAGTTAACACACGGATTCCCCGGAGACAATAAACGCTTCAAACAGCCCAGAGGACCTTGTTCTGCAGAGGACACAGGACGTTGAGGAGGAGGTGTGGACTTTACTATCGCATAGGCTACACACCGTCTGTAGTAATTTTCATTCACAAAAAATATGCACATGCATTCCGCATCTTTGCGTCCAGACGACAACCCCC
>JAPQRN010000007.1:1922402-1935684 GCA_037367275.1 Coranthus polyacanthus
CCCCGTCCCTGTGTGTCACTTTGCCCCCTGTGCACAACACAAACGGCTGGATTTAATGTCAGCCAGCCCGTCTTTATAAAAGCCTCGTTTTCGACCCGTATAACGGCGCGTGTGTGCGTGTGCGGCAAAGGGAATAAACGCGTAACAAAAGGGGCGTCAAAGTGCACTTATATCTGGTCTATAATAAAACCCAACACACTCCGTCCCGTCGCTCACATTAGCATTACTGTACCTCGATTGTTCGCAGATCTCGGAGCAGAAAGGGTTAAGGAGAAAAATGATCTTTCATCCCTCAAAGCGTGAGTCGATCCATTTGCCCCAAATGTTTTTTGTTTTTTTTTTCTCCTTCCACCACAGGACGTCGGCTGGCTACGGTTGGATCCCACGCATCGGATCGTTGCGGTGCCGACGCTGACGAAAAAAAAACGCGAGGCGCTTCAGAAAGGCAGGATTTTTAGTTCCAGGCTCCAGAGGTTTGGATAAGAAACGCAGCCATTTTCCATTAAAAATTAATAAGACGGGAGCGCGGTCTGAGCATGCGCACAGCGGCAAACAGGGACGTAAAGGGGTTTTATTCTTTCTCCCCGTGAACCACTTCTACATCCGAACGATCCTTTCACTTCTTCTGGAAAATGTTTTTTAAATTAATTTTAAAAAATACTCGTTTTTGCATTCGCACCTACAAAAACCCGGCAGATTGCCCTACAACGAAGCCAAACAGTTTAAAAGCTTAACATGCAGCTCTCTCCGCTCCTGATAAATAATAAACAAACGTAAGGCTCTTTAATTATTGAAACAGTCGCTAAGAGGACACCGAATCCACCAGATTTTATAATCCAAGTTGATGCAAAAAAAAAAAAAAAAAAAAAAAAAGGAAAAAAAAAAAAGCTGCACACATATTTCCTTAGCAACACATTGTTTTATTGTGAGGAAGTAAAAACATGTTTTATCTGAGCATTTCTTCATGAAGACCATGATTCAAAATACGACAGGATGAAATCTGACCAAAGAAAAAACAAAAAAAAAACAAACAAAACACATCACTGAAGATAGCTTATTGTAAAACTATTAGGTTCAATGACACTGGAGCGGAAAACATTAGGGGTATTTATGTATAAAATCAACTCAGGTGACTTACAAAGGAAACTAAGGAAAAGAAAACAATACACCGTAATCAAAGGGGACGTCTTTAAAAATATAGACTAAAATATCCTTAAAGCAATTTGATGAAACTGTAGACATGTAGAGACACCTCCAGTCCCTCCTCCAGCTTCAGTTTGTCCTTTACAACACTTTGTACCGTCCTTTGCTGGTTGGTTGGTAGGAATTTTGCTGGAAAGGGAAAAAAGAAGAAGAAAAAAAAAAAGGTATATATTATATATTCTCAGCTGTAGCAGACAAACTGTTTTAGACTGTAAACTGTTACATCCTTAATTTCTGTAAGTGGAAAATACTTACTAATCTGATGAGCTCCTCCTTGATTAGCCGCGTAATCTCCGTTTTGGCTTTCTGCACAGCCAGTTCATTTGCACCTAAAAATAGTCAACAAGTCAAAAAACATGAACAATATTAAATATCAGGAGTGCTCTACGGAGTACTTTTAAAAAAAATGCTGACAGTAATTGCCCTCAAACGTACTTTCAATAGCCAGGTAGATCTTGCGTTCCCCTTCCTTGGGCTCTTTGCCTGGAGGGAAATATGTTCCTCTGATGGTGATGGCGGCTTCCGAGTACTCGCCGATTCTCTGCAGAGCTTCTTTCGACGTCACCTTCCACCTGGCCGTCTGAGGGGGAAAAGAGAGTAAAGTACATTTTGTCAGTCTGGGTTCAGTAAAATTATACTTCACTCCGGCTGCACAAGAAATCACATCAAAACGGCGGAAAGCAATAAAGGCGATGGCAGATGCGATTTGCACCCAAGTGTTAGTAGCCAGTTATATTCAGGGTGGAACAGCTTCTTACACCCACCTGGCTGTATACACTGGTGGAGACAATTCATGCACGGCTTAACAATATATGATGAATGCACCCGAGTGGCAGAAAGAATTTCTAACGCGCAGTTAACGTTGTGAAAGGGTCTATTTGAATCCAAACCATCTTCTCCTAAACAAGTAGTTTTGGTGTCCAAACCGATCATCTGCGACTGAAAAGTTAAAATACTAAAAACTACATAATAACAAAACAAAAAAACTCAAGCTCAAAGTTTCTCACAGGACTCGAACACTGGTCCCGTACCAGATCCATTCACCCATCACAACTGTTTTTCAGACACGGACTTGCATTACAGCTAACGTTACTCATTTTTTTTGTGTGCGTCCTTATGGGTATAAATAGTCAAATACCACTCCACAAAATTGTATTACCTACAACCCAAACGGGTCACAGGAAAAATCCCAAACCGAGGATCAAAAACAAGAGGAATGAGCTGAATATTTGGTCATACAGTCATACAGCTGACCTGTGGGAAGTCGTTGATCTCCAGCTCCTCCTCGTATCTCTTGACGGTCTCGGCCTGTTCGGCTGCCTGCCGCTCCTCCTCCAGCTTCTCCACAGGAGTGTAGTTCAGCTTGGCGTTGATCTTCTCGGCCAGCTGCTCTGCGATGGTCTTGGCTGACACAGAGGGGGTCATGATGGTGCCGCCCCGCAGGATGGCGTTGGTGGCCTGCTGCATTACATCCTAGGGGACAAAAGACAAACATAAATAGGCGCATGTTTGCAACATATAAAATCATAAAAAGTCCACAAACAAAATCCATGAAATGTAGCTCATGAAGAAAGGCATGTGGAATCTTTTATATTTTATTTATTCATCATGCAGGTGATACTATGAAGCCATCCCCGTATCAGGTAATAGGAAACAAAATCCTTTAAAAAAAAACACTCCGTCATCATACCTGAGCCTCGGCACCCAGGTTCTTCTGAGCATTGATCTTGAGTGCCAGCCTCTTGGCCATCTCGAGTTTCTGGATGTTCCCAGCAGAGGTGGGTCCAAGGCCTGGCAGTCCTCCAGTGGCAGCTGCTGTGGTGGCAACTGCGCCGGCCGGACCTGCAGCCGCCCCGGGAGCAGACAGATCCTTCACCCTCTTCTTAGAGTTGAACATGCTCTCGATTTGCTCCTCAATCTGAGGACCAAGCAAAGTGAATGATACAGGATTGACCAATGTGATTCTAGCTGGTCAACGGGAGTTAAACAGTGTAAGTGAACAGAACTCACATCCAGAGCTCCATCCTCATCATCAGAGTCCTGCAGTCCCAGAGCAGCTTTCTGAAGCTTCTTCCTCTCGTTAGCCAGTGCGTGTTCTGTCTCATCAAACTTAAAGCCTTTCCCTGAGAAGCCGCTGCTGCTCTTTATGGTCTTACCCTCCTGTATGGAAAAGGGGTTGACAAATCAAATTTGTTATCACACTTTTTTTTTTTAAGTTGTACAAGAGTTTTCTCAATCGCATACTGGTTCTGCTTTCTTATTAAGACAGCACAGACTGAATCTTAGCGCAAAGCAGGTATTGAATAAATGAATTAAATATAACACCGCTGCTGCTCTTTTAAAAAATGATGCAGCTCTGTCTTACCGCTTTCTGTTGGTCTTTGAAGGAGCCCCAAAGCTGCTCCAGTTCAGCTGGGACAGGAGAGCCAGACAGCTCCAAGGCTTTGATGATGTCTCCAGCATAGCGAACCTGATCCTCTGTGATGAAGGTGTAGGCGTAGCCCTGGGTATTACAAAGACGAGGTTCAGAAGGAGAGCAACAGTACACATTCTGCTTGGAAAAAGGTTAGGTTTATTAACCGACCTTGTTGCCGGCTCTGCCTGTGCGTCCGGCCCTGTGGACGTAATCCTCGTAGTGGTTGGGACAACTGTAGTTGACCACCAGGATCAGCTGTTTGACATCCAAGCCTCTGGCTGCCACAGAGGTGGCCACCATCAGACGACACGCGCCGTTTTTAAAGTCATTGATGATGCTGTCTCTGTCGTACTGGTCGATGCCTAATAGAACAGCGGGTGAGAAATATCAGAAAATAAAGAACTAGACAACATCGTGATCAGTATAATGAGACCTCACACAAGGACAAACTGATCTTACAGTACCATGTGAAGTCTTAAGCCACCATTACGTCTGTTGTTCAGCAAGGATATAATGACCACACATGGATTGCTCAGTCTCTTTATCAAGATACAACAGGAATATACAGGAAAGACGTAAACAGCATTAAAAACTGAAGGAAGCCTGGTATAATATACCACAAGACAGTCGACCCCAGAGAGTTCAAGAAGCACTAAGTGAAAATGGAGGTCACACTAAATTACTTTTGCCTGTGCATGTGTTTACGGTTTCCTTGATGTATATGAATAAAGAGACTGAGAAATAAATACAGCTTATTATAACCCTGCAAAAACAACAAAGCTGAGGGTGGACCAAGACATTTCACAGTACTGTATATTACAGGAAATAGACTACAAATAGATAAGGCAGTTTATGTAAGGCAGTTCGGAAAGCAAACTACAGATTCTGACCAAAAGTGACCAGTTCTCTTAATACATCGGTGTTGCTGCATCCCACAACACACGTGTACCACTGTGTACTACGGGGGAGACGATCGACTAAGTGCAGAAAATTGCTAGTGAAGAATTTACAATGATAAATTTTTTATACAAGTGATGATTTGCAGCAAAAATAAAAAAATGAGCTAATAAGCTAGCAAGGTAGCAACTGACACCAACAATTTATCTCAATAATCTCATATCTAGCAAACGATTTCTGGTAGATTTCTATGTAAAAAGTGTAACACAAACTTCTGTCAACATCTGCCAGGTGCCCGTTTCCATGGTGATCTTTTAAACCTGATTGTCATGTGACTATGTAGTATATTAAGGTAATTTTCACATACCGCAATGTATGCTATTATAGGAAATAGCATGTGGTGTGCAGTACATACAGCGTTCAAGTAGACGACTCTGAACACAGCCTCAGTATCAGCTGCATGTTAGTTTACGACATAAATTATAGATTTTGTTTCCCCGTTTGCAAGGCAGGAACATGAATAAATATCTTCATTACCCCCATTTTATTTATTTACAACACACCCTCTGCAAAACAAATAAGGCATTAAGTGTTTCTGGTGTTGCAGCTTCCTCCAGTATTTTAAGATTTTGCATTCGTTGTTAGGTTAGGTTGTTTCCTGTCTTTTGATCATCATCACAAATGTATTATAATATTTCTTATGCTCACACAGTGTGGTTACTTTTTTCATCATCTAGTGCTCGGCACTGCACACGTGATGCATGCAGGACTTCAATGAACCAAAAAATTGAATATGCATATATGGAATTTCATGTGTTATGAGCTTAAATTGAGTTAAATAAGTTTATCGTTTGCACAGCTAGGGAAATCATTTCACCATAGTAAGTTAGTTGGATGATTTCAGACATGCAGATACAAGTCTTTCACATTTTTAAAGCTGTAGCATTTTTGCTGCAATATAAATGGATTAAATAAACTGTAAAAACAATATCAAGAACCACTGTGTGCCTAGTAAAGATGTGTACCTCCGTGCAGGGACATGCAGGGGTACGAGGCCTTCATCAGGTCTTTGAGCAGCCCGTCTGCATGCTCCTGTTTGTCCACAAAGATGATGACTGAGCCCTTCTCCTGGTAGTGGCCCAAAATCTCCAGCAGCTTCAGGAACTTCTTATCTTCCTCAATCACCAGCTACACAAACAAATGTGAAAATAAACCAACAGGGATAAAGTAAGGAACGAGTGGTCTATTTTGGATAAGAAGCCAGGTCATTTAAATTCTGCTATTCAGCTGGTCTGAGGAATCTTGAGCACTGGGCAAACAAAAATCTCTAAAAAAAATAAAATAAATATGAAACATAGATGATTTACCACATGTTGTTCCACATCAGAGCACACCACGCTGCGACCTCCCACCTGGACCTCAATGGGTTTGGAAAGGATCCTACGAGCCAGGGCCTCCATAGCTCTGGGGAAGGTGGCTGAGAACATGACCGTCTGCCGGTCTGGACGTATGTTGTCCACGATACGCATCACCTGGTGGAGGAGCCACACAAAACCTGAAGGTAAGCCAACTTTATATTCACATACAGTCGTCATGAACGGGGAAATTAACTATAGGCACCAAAACTGTTTTTTCCAATCAAGCTGTAAACATTTAAACATATTACAAACATTTCTGTTGTAAGTTGGACATTTAAACATCTATTGCAGCTTTTCCACTGACAGTATAAGCTCAACTCGCCTCGACTTGACTCGGTTTTGGCACCAGCATGTTGACATTTCCACTGCAGGTATAGTATCCCTGCAACGCAGCTGGTTGTCATAGCGACACAGTGTAAACTATAGTCATCTTCAGTGCAACTGCAGCTACGAGTGGGGAAACTGTGGAGGGGGATGAAGAAACTCAAAACTGTAAGTTATAATTTCCGAAATAAAATGTTATATTAAGATTTTTTCAGGTGAGAATGTAGTTGTTTCTGTGGTCGATTTATCTGTGGTCAATTTATCAAGATAAAGCCTACTTGAAAATTTACTCTGAGGTTTTTGGAGATTTCCCACTAGCTTTGCTTGGTGTCCCATGTTGCGACATGATGACACACATACGTATTGATGCATCGATGATTCTGGATCGTGCAATCTGTGACCTGCATGACTTTGCACCATGTTTAGTATCACTTAGGCTCGCTTGGAACCTTGGCGAAAGTAATACTAGAAATAGTATCTGATGGTACCAGGTGCTCCCTGCTCTCACACAGTGAAAACAGCAAAAAAGCCATGCTGAGTCGAGGCGAGTTGAGCTGATACCGGCA
This sequence comes from Coranthus polyacanthus, assembly GCA_037367275.1. Taxonomy (NCBI): domain Eukaryota; kingdom Metazoa; phylum Chordata; class Actinopteri; order Kurtiformes; family Apogonidae; genus Coranthus; species Coranthus polyacanthus. The sequence goes on from JAPQRN010000007.1 coordinate 1,929,227, forward strand.
GTGGAAAAGCAGCATTAGTGGACTGATTCACTTTCAGAGCCAGCCCCGTGGATATTTGAGGAACTGCAGGTTTTGGTACTTCTGCTTTGGCCTCATTTTTCAGCCCCAGAGGAAGCCACTTGGTCTCTCAGTGATTACTTTCACATATGTAAATGTGTAGATCTGTGTGACGCTCACCTGTGGCTCGAAGCCCATGTCGAACATCCTGTCTGCTTCATCCAACACAACATAAGTCACTCTGCGCAGGTTGGTGACACGACCTATACGCCAAAGGAGAACAGCACAAGGAAAACAGTTAACTTCGAGTAAAGTCTCTCCTCCTTTACATCCTGTCTTTTTCATAACACATGTAACTACTCTAACAAACACAAAACCTCTTCCAGGATTAAACTACTTATTTACTTGACAGCAGTACAACACATCCTAACTTCAACACATTCTTCTGAGGACTCATTTCAAGTGGCCAGGGTCTGACTTTGTATTTTTACATGTCTTTTTTTTTTTTTTTGCTCGTCACAGATTTTGCGTACCATCTCAGGGGCATGAGGGACCTGAAAAAGTCAGAAAACAGCCTCAAGATACAAAACAAGAGATGGAGCCACATCAAGCATTATCTGACCAAGCGCCTTTTCACCTACAAGGGAAACATATTACAGATTACCTCGCATGTGTGGAAGCAACAAAACCCCTTTCTATGACTCTAAGAAGAGTCAGCAAATATAACTAATACAAATGCTCAGTGCTGTGCAGGGCTCTACAGTGATGTTCATTACCAGAGAGGGAGGAGTATAGTAACACTGTAGAACCCTGAGTAAGACAATAGCAAATGTGATTAAATACAGGATTTCTGCAGGTTTCACCGAGTTATATTTAAGAGTTTTTAAGACCATAATGCATGCCACTTAAAACCCATTTCACAGCCTACTGCTTAGTTTTCTTTGTAGGATTTAGATCATATAGCATCAGCAAGAACAGAACCTTAACTTTTGAGAAGAGGTCTCTCTTGCTGAGATCTGCTGATCCAAAACACGTAACGCAAAGCTGGGCACACACGTAACTTATTCACAAAACTTTTGTTGATTCTGATTGGTCAATGACAACATTCTACGGTCTGTTATTTCTATACATCAGACCATTACTGTGCTATATGCAGTTCTAACCATCAACAATAATGGATTATTTTATTTAGCGGGAGCAATAAAATAATTTCCAAATCAATTTGATATCAATATGTTGTGTCAAATGATTGATTTCTTTAGTAACTAGCTGTATAATGAGCAGGATAATGCAGAGTGAGCCATTACCATACCATTTTGTTGTTTATATGTATGTGTATAGCATGAGCTAAATGCATTTGCAAAGGATGCAGTGGTCTAAATGAATATATTGGTTTGCTGAGTGCGTTTTCTGAGTAGTGACCATGCCTTATGAATCCAAAAAACATAAATGTCAGGCTGTCAGTTGTGTGCATACAGAATGTCCAGCTATAACCAGTCGCTCTGTTGTGCAGTGGACTGACTCCGTCATTAGGTCTGTATCCTCTCTGAGTGCCTCAGACTAAAACCTCCTCAAATTGGTGGAAGCAGTCTTTCAGTGTGCTGTGTCCTGCCATAAAAAGCTTTAGCTTGTTATTAAGTGTGTGTCCAGCTTAAGACAGCTTGACCTTTCCACACTTGAAGGTTTTAGCAATGTCAAAATTAGGGAACATGGTTTGAAACCAAAGCTTATATATCAATGTGATCAATACAAATATTTCCCCAAAACACATAAAAAAAAAAAAAAATGACTGAAGATACAACTTAATAAAAGCAATATTATCTTCAGAATTATTGGACTTGAGACATTTTAATTTTTGAAGACCTGCGAAAACCCTGTAAATAATAAAAATTACACATGCTGATCAATTAACATTTCTGTAACAAAACAATTATCAAACATTTTGCCCGACTGCGGCTTGAAGTTTGAGGAACCATGGAGGCAGCACCAGTTCCACCTACCTGCATTCCTGATCTTCAGGAAACACATCACTGTCTTGTGTCGATATGACTGAGCCCAAAGGTGGTCAAATAATGTCAACAGTTTAGTAAGTGGTACTCAATTTGGTTCATTATGTACTTTGACCATTATCATAATCCATGCAAGGTAATTAGCAACAAGCTCAAAAGCCATTAAAAGACGTGCTTCACTGCATAAACGTCCTATCAGAGTGAAGGAGTGAGAGGAGTGAAGCGTAGGAGACTCACCACTGTTGGCGCCCAGCATGTCAATCATTCTCCCTGGTGTGCACACAATAATTTCTGCTCCTCTCTTCAGTTCAGCAATCTGGATCCCGACAAAAGCAACAACGCAGACGTCACACAGTCGCAGAGAAAATATATATAAATATACTTAGTTTTTATTAACCACAGTTATTAGGATGGTGCGATATGACTATATATTGTGTAAGAATAGAAAAACACCAGTCGTTTAAAGTTATACTCTATTGGTTATTTTGTTGTCTTTAGAGTTTGTTTTTTTTTTTCTCCCTCCATCATTTGACGACAGCGTGTTCTTCCACACGGCACAAAGGTTGGCACAAAGGTTTTAAATAAGAGAAAAATAATCAAATATAAGTAAACACCTTTTATGAGGTGCATATTTGAGGGGTCTAAGTGCACAATTGTTACCCTTTAACGTGACGTTTTAAAACGTTAAAACTCCTGTAAGACAATGGCCCTTCTTAACAGAGACAGAGCTCACTATTCACAACAGTGGGAATTAAAAAAAAAAAACTTTATCAATGGGAAAACAAGAGAAGATACTCAAGTTTGAAGACGTCTCCTTACAAGGTACTAGTGCTGACACCCAGATTTGGTTTTGTATTTTTGGTTTAAATTTAAGAAGATTCTTTGGCGGTTCTTCTACTCTGTTAAATGGACTGGAGGTGAACAATAAATTATGTGACATTGAGCAGCATGAGTGTCTACCTGTTCGCTGATACCCGTGCCTCCGTAAACACACACCACCCTGAGGCCCAGGGGTTTTGAGAACTTCTTACACTCCTTGGTGATCTGCAGAGCCAGCTCTCTGGTGGGAGTCATGATCACAGCTGTGGGAGAGGGACAGAAAAACGTGAGGAGAACAGACAATAAGTTGTCTATCTTTTATCTGTCACTAGTTTGGGCACTCACATTTTCAAAACATTTCTGAAATCAGATGCCTTAGCTGAGTACAATAACAGATTTGACAACAGTGGCTGTACAGGAACACAAGGCTTTAAAGATCATGTGGAAGCGTAACAGTCAGCATGCTTTTACTCCTCCTGAACAAAGTCTTAATAACACACAGGAGTAAGACAATGTTCATATTTATCCTATTTCATCTATCCACGTTAACGTATGTTCCTTACAGATGGGTCCCTCTGACTCCTCCAGGGGCCTCTGGTCCATGATGTGTCGGAACATGGGCAGCAGGAAGGCTATAGTCTTGCCGCTGCCGGTCTTAGCGATGCCAATGAGATCTCGTCCTGACATAATGGCAGGGATGGCCTGGGCCTGGATGGGGGTGGGTTTCTCGTAGCTGTGCCTGGGTGCATTTGGGAGAAACAGTCAGACAAAGAACTCCAAGGGTCATTTGAAACGTCTAATCTAAAACAGCAGCTTATGCCATTTACAAACTACACTGTCCAAGCTGCCAGTAAAGATGACAATAAGCCAGACTCACTTCTTGAGAGCGTTGAGGATCTTCATTGACACCCCACACTGCACCCAGGTCTTGATAGGTTTGGGACATCCTTTTCCTTTGACAGTAATGCCCTCCAGCTCCACCCGGTACGCATTCACTTCTGCATTGATTTAAAAACAGAAAACTGTTAGATGGGTAGTAAAGGATACTAGGGGCTTACTTCTTCTGTTACTGTACATGTACGCCTAAAATGATTACTATAAAATGTGTTTCACTGACCCTCTGGAGTCATCTTGGCAAGCTCGGGCACCTCCACATAGAAGTTTTTGCGGTACGACTCGTACTGGATCTTCCCGTGGTCCACAGGCTCCAGGATCTTCCTCTGTTTGGTCTGGAAACCTGTTAGTGCCGTCTGCAAATCCACCTCCTCCTCCTCTGATGAGTACTGTAAAACACAGCACATTCATTTTAGATACTCTCCTCAGGGGGAATAACAACGACAAGTTGGTACTATAGAATGAAGCACACTGCATTCACCAAGAAATAAAATAAAAATCACCTTATCTTGTAGTAAAGAAAGAAGAGGAAAGATCTTATAATAATGAGATCAGGCCAGTTAAGACTTGTGATCAGTCATCGCACAATAAAATAGAAACTATTGAATTTCCCATAGGGATTAATCAAGTGAATCTGAATGTGAACTATTGAAAAGAAATGCTGATTTTTCCCTAAAAATACCAAATAAAAAAATAATAGAAGCACGCAAGTCCAATAAATGGGTTGAGTCTTAATATTAATAAATTAATTTAATTAATATATTTATGGATAAATATGAATATAATAGCTTCCCTGTTGCATGACGATGGTTAATGACTAGGCTTCTCTCATTATCAGATCCTGAACTCATTGTTCACTCATTGTGTAATTGCAAGATATTTGCACAAGGTCTTATCGCAAAATTTCAAGATAAGGTTTAATCATAATAATTTAAAGGTTTAATAATTTTTAGAATTATGAATCTAAACCTGCACTTTCATTTGATGCATCAATCACTAGGGAAAATATGGTGTGATGGATGGAACTAAAGTTTGACAGAAGAGCAGATTAAAAAAAAACAAACAAAAAAAACAACAACAAAGGCTTGTGTGGGTTTTATCACAATTAAAAAAGGGGGAAAAAATAAAGCCTCACCTCCATAGCGTCCTGATCATTCTCCATCAGCTCACCCTTCTTCTTGTGAGTGTGGGGTCCTTTCTTGGTCTTCACTACTGTCACCACTTTGGTTACTGTCATTGCTCCCTTCTATTGAAGTGAACAAATGTGTTGGAACATGCTCTGATTAGTGATTTTTCATGTCTCTACAATAAAACGGATACCCTATTGGTTTCTACTTGAGGTCAACCACAGTCAAACATTATTCAAAGCTCCTTCATTAATTGAATGCTGCTTATGGTTGGTCAACAATTGCAAAATGTTTTGTTATTTCATTTCACACGCCAATAACATTTCTGTGACATAAGCTCTTTCCTCAAACCCACCTTGTCGTTTCCTTTCATGCCTCCCATGTTGAATTTCTTCACCTCCTCTTTGACCTCCTCCATGTAGGCGTCCAGAGGATCGATGTCATCGTCCTCCGTCTGCTGCTCCATGGGAGTCTCCTTCTCCTTCTCACCCTCATCTTTCTTCTCCTCCTTGATATCCTTCTCCTTCCTCTCCCCTTTCCCTTCCCCGTCTTCATCATCGTCTCCCTCCATCGGGGCTGACCCGTCATCATCGTCATCTGAAACAGAGTCAATGATCACTCTCTGAGCAAGTAGCAGGTAATACATAATTGAGTTAACTGAAATAAAAACAAAATAAAAAAACTACATGGACTAAAATGAAAATAACATTCTCTAGAATCCTCTCTCATCTGGCCAAACACTGGTCAAACTATAAAGTCTTAAGCTGTCTCTTTGTCACAGGTATGAGCTACACTGTTCAATTGAGACAGTGGTGAGGGATATCATAGAGCTCCTTCTCCTTTCCTAAACCTTTTTCAGACTGAAACATAGGGCTGGGTGATAACACTGTGACAAATATAATTATTTCTCTGAGTTCCCTTTAAATCTCAGTCTAACCTACAACGAGTGTTTGTAACATCAAACATATTTTCGAACCAATTGTGACCTAGTATGCAACTTTTAAAAGTGCAACATAAAAACTTAAAAGAGTACTTAGACTGAAGATGGACCTGTATGAGAGCAGAGAAGTTAAACTTTTGAAGTTAACAAAATGGACACATTCAAAGCTCCTCATACTACATAAATGAGGTCATTTTAGCAATGTCACTGGACTTACAACATGAGTCAAGAGGATCATTATAAACCTCATCTTATGAGAAATCAGACATTTCAGACATTTAGAAAAATTCCCCTTTCTCTTAGTATCCAACAGAGCCCCTGCAGAAGTTACACACTCACCGTCATCATCCTCCAGGCTCCACTTCTTGCCCTGCTTCATCTCCTCAAGCTCTTTCTTGATCTCTCCAATGTTTTCAATGGCCTTCTTCCTCTGCTCTTCCCTCCACTTCTCCACCCGCTCCTTCCTCTTTCTCATCTCCTCCTCCAGCTTGTTCTGGTCAAAGTCTTGCTGTGTGGAGACAAAAGAGAAGCCACAAGTATTTCATGATATGCCAGCAAAATTGTAAAGAATACAAGCATTTCAGACCCAGTGTTGTGTCTGTTAAAAGCTTACTCTTCCATTTCTTAAACAAACTGTAAAAAAAAAAATGGGTAGTCAAAGTGGCTGTTGAC
>JAPQRN010000007.1:1942019-1963654 GCA_037367275.1 Coranthus polyacanthus
TTTATATGCATATCTATGGATAATATTAAGACAAATCTGATTCCATATGGTGGAAGGTGACCAACAGAACAACCGTACAGCGAGCAGACTCACCAGATATTTGCAGACAAAAACTCTGACAAAAACAGCGAGGAGGATGCTGCCGATGAGCCTGAAGATCCTGAACGGATCAAACTCCTCTGAGTCCGATCCTGTGTCCTGAGCTGGCTTCTCACTGGCCAGCTGCCCCCGCAGCTTCATGGCATCATCAAAACGAGAAAGGTACTTCTGGAGGCCTCTGCGAGGGGACCCGCTGAGGTCGTCTGATGCCCGCTCCCCCCTGGGTCTCTGTCGGATGCTTCCGATATCATCCTCCAGAGCGCCTCCCAGCGTATCGCTGCTGTCCGGCAAGGGTGAACCCCTCCTCTCAGGGGTGGCACTGTGGGAGCGGCTGCCAAGGCCTGAAACCTCCGGCAGGAATGGAGATGGTCTCGGAGACGCGGAGGATGACGACCACGTGTCCGTCCGGTCAAGGTCGAGATGAAAGCGAGGCTCTGTGGGCCGACGGGACGCTCCTGTAAAGACACTCATTAGCAACCTCATATTTAAAGACCAGCTGCAGTCATGTCAAATAAAAACCAAAAGCTCTGAAAATCTGACTGGTTGTCATAGCAACGCAGCGTGAAAGTTTAACTCATGGTCACCTCTTGCACAAGTAAGAAAAGCTTTAGTCTGAGGCTGAGGTGTGTTATAAAGGTGTAAAAGGAGACAGAACCGGACAGAAGACGCGGTTTAAGGTTCAGGCCTTGTTTTATTTGATCTTTTGTTGAAGACTTTTTTTCTGGAAAAGGTTTGTGAAAGGGACGAATGTATTGTTGTACAGCAAATTGGGTAGATCATCCCATTTGAGAATCATTGCCATTTTTTGCTTGAAAAATCTGTGAAACAATTAATCGATGATCTAAAAAGCTGGCCGTTTCGGAGCTCTACAAATTGCTGCTCGTGTTGAGTGAGGTTAGTTTATGGAAGTTCACTGTTTGGGTTCCAGCATTTTCTCTGAGTTTGTCTAAGAACTAGGTGCTTTACGTGTTTTTCAATTAAAAATACATATAATTAAGCATTACTTTGGACAATTTTACTATCATATATGTGTATAACAATTTGGAAAAGCATCTGAATCATCCCAAAAAACTAAAAACAAAACTTGCTCCAGTGTGCTGGGGAGAAAAGTCATTTAAGTTGGTTTTGAAGCTCACGACACTGGTTTTACATGAACCTTGTGCCTTGTAATGGTAGGAAAAACACTGGCATATTATGTTCTAATAATGAGAAACTTTCTTAGAATTAGGACTTTGTATTGCATAATTATGAGTCAGTTACGCGACCCGTTTCGTCATAATAATGAAAACAGTTTTCATAATTAAGGCTTGTGTTCTCATAATAATGACTTAATAACTGACAACAATTACAGCATTTTCTCAATCATCATGAGAACTTAAGTCACCGAGTGATAATTGTAAGAAACCTCATTATTATGAAATAGTAAGTCATTATTATGGCACGAATCTAAGTATCTCAATGATGACTTAGCATGTCATAATAGTACGCGTTCTTCTTATTATGACATGTCTGACTCCATTTTTTTTCCCCCACTTGGTGGAAACGGGCTCCCGTAACGTTACCGGTTAAACCCGTAGCTGGAGTCGAGACTTGTTTGGAAAGAGGGGAACCGCAGAGCACCACGGCCGGGCGAACCAGCACGTTTGTCGACACGCACCGTTGTTTTCTGGCTCGTTTTTGGCGAAGCCGACGATCCGATTCATCCTGTCCTCTGAATTCAGGAGCAGCTTTCTCCTCCTTATCTCCGCTCTCCGCTGAGCCGCCGACAGAGAGCCTGCCTTCTCCTCCGCGGCCTCACCAGACTCCATGACGGGACGAGTGAGCGTCAAATACGAAGTTTATTCACAGTACGCGCGGAATTAATATTCACCAGCTCAGTGTGGACGACACAAAAGGCTCAAAACACTGAATTAACATCACGGAATGGACGGAGGGCGCACACTGATGACATCACTCACCGCCGACAATGACGAAGTGGTTTTGGTTTTTCTAATGCCCTCAGCGCTGACTTGCAGGAAACAAACAAACGCCTTAACCCAGTATTTTAGCCACAGAGATTTAATGCACGGGTCCTGTATTATACTTTGTTTTATATGGATAATTTAAACTTGTCCGTTTCAGATATTATCAACATCATAACATATAACATGCATATAATTGAATTCAAATCGCCCATGGTTTCTTTTTATTTATTTTACATCCTTGCTCATACAGTATGTGCATTGTACTTCATCCTCTACAAGCTTTTAGAAGTTATTTTTATGTGTTCAATTAAACAATGTAGTCCTGCACTTAACCAAATGGACCATGGTATCTGTTTTAATACATCTGTTAAAATATATGGTTTTGGTTCTGTTTCTGTTGCTGAATATATGACATTTATTCGTTTTTTTGTAACTGAAATTCAACACACACTTATGTCAAGAATAACTCACAATTTGCCCAATTTTAGACTTGTTTTTTTTTTTTTTTTAATGTAGGCCACACCTTGTCAAACTCTAACAGAGAAAAGCGCAAAATACTGCTACCCCTGAAAGAAAATTTGCTTCGTCTCGTCTGTCTCGTCTATTAAAATGTAATTTGGAAAGGTGACAGTAAACATACTGAACCCAGGGGTTTGGATGAAATGACAAATTAAGACAAGATTAAAGCAATTTAATAAAAACCAGAGCCAGAACTGAATGAGTTTAAAGAGCGAGGGACTTTAAAATCAAACACTGAGCTGATAAGGTAAGTAAACAGGCTCAGATATCCTGGGTCCGACCATGAAGTGGAATCCATCTGAGGTTGTTCAAGTTGTATAATGAAGCCTGCTATGAGAAGGTCACAGTTTCACATATAGACGTGTGACTCTTTAATAGCTATTATTACAAAAGGTACAGTTAATCTTGGCATATATTGATTCTGGCTGTAGATGCACTTTAGAAGTTCAGAGAGAAAATATATCTGATATCTGGACTACACTGAGCACTGTTATGTTTCCATTAAGTTATGTGTCATTTAATTAGAGCGAAAACTTAGAAACAAACTGCAGCTACCCTGAATGACTTACAAATACAACATGTGGCCGCTTGTTTCGCAAGTTGAAAGTCTTATGTTATAACATATGCCTCAATTTAATGCCATTCACAATGTTTAAGTAGTGTTTAAACACAATCCCCATTACCTTTAACATTTGTATTTATTTCATATAACGTCTCTGTCTGCAACCCCAAACAGGAAACAGAAAATGCAAATTAAAAAATAATGTTGAGGTATGAAAACGTCCTTTGACTTGTATTTCATTGCAGACAGTTGTTTGACGCTTTGTCTGGTCGACTTTCATTTCATTTGTAAACGTACATCGTTCATCGCGTTCAGGCTGAAACACATTCAAGAGAAAGTTGGAACAGGAGCAATTTAGTGTCAATACTGTGATTTGAACCAGGTGATCGTTATCATGACTTGATTAGCGGCATCCAGGAGAGGTCCAGCCCGTTAAGAGGCAGAGACGGGCTCAGGTTGTGGAGTGTGACACAGGTTTGTCACAGTAATCCTGATCCACGTGGTTCTGTCGGCTACAGGCGAATGACGGGAGTCGATCAGAGGTCACGGTGTTCAGCTTGGACTTGAACCCTTGCCCTTTACACACTGAAATACATCCGCATTCCTTGATTTTTTAAATTCTGTTCAGCACCGTAGAGGATGAAATATCCAAATCCATCAAACTGGTGGTGATGGCCCATCTTCGCACCTGGAAAACAACACAGGGAGATGATATGGTTCACTTACCTTATCAGCGTCGCACTTCTATGCCTATTCTTTTTCCACGCACAGCGTTTGTGCTCTTAGGACTCAAAGCTTATTCCACTGTTTCTCTGATGAACACTGTGTCCTGTGTACGTGTCCAGCAGAATTCTACTCATTGTATTCATGACATGTATTCACTGAGTGAGTCTAGAAGTATGAATGAACAAAATATCGGGTTAAAACCAGTTGTGCTCATTATTAGAGAAGGGACTTCAGTGTGCAGCATTTGCATCCCTCTTTTCATTCCTTTTTTCATCACTTTAAAAGACGTCGATCAGCTTCCTTTGATGAACGTGTTCTAACGTACTGTATCTGTCATGACTTGATTCAGCCGCGACTCCACACCTTTAATCAACGACGTACAAAAAACAAGCCGTTTTTATGTAGAACTTTTTATGAAAGATAGTTGTGTGTATGAAGACCAAAGCAGGTTTGTCTGTTACTAAATACATTTTGCTTTTATATTACATACATACAGACTATATGAAACAAACCCAAACCAGATATGGACTAGAATCCTCATTTTCTGACGTCGCAGTCTTTGCTTTCACTTAATAAAAACGGTTAACCCACCAAAACACAAACTACATTTAAAAAGTCCCAAACATTTTATTTTCTCAGCGTCATTTCACCTTAATGTTTATACTAAAATCATCAGCATTTTGTTTTAACCTTTATATAATGCAGTCTGTTCAATATACAAGTATCAATAAGCATGTTTAAAAGATCACAATGGCTTTGTTATGTCTGTGTTAAAGAATTTCCCATCATCCTATTATATTAAAATATTTCATATATAGAGTCTGTCTTTAAACAGAGGCTTAATAATAATAATAAAAAGTGAGTTCCCATACAAGGCAATTATAGAATTTAATCAGGTTGGGAGTCTCATAAATTAAACAATCGGGGTGGAGAGGGAAAAAAAAAACTAAACTAAACAGAACAAAACGGTGATGTTGTCGGAGACGTTCTTAATGTCCGAAGAGACACAAGATCACAAGAGTTTGTGAAGGACCGAACAAAAAAAAAAAAAAAAAAAAAAAAAAAAAACAAAAAAAAATACGACCTTCTTCCCCTGCAGCACATTCAAGGCAGCGGTTGACAGTGAGGTCCGTCCGCCTTCAAACACCTTCGGCCTTTAACAACAGCGTCTACAGATTTTGTTCGACACACAATAATAATAATAATAATAATAATAATAATGACTGAGGAATTTTTTTAAAAAAAGCACACGTTCTGTCCTTTAGGTATGATATTAGAGTTGTTAGAGCTCAGGTGTGTACAAATACTCCAGGTGACACCCGCTTTTAACAGTCTTTGAGCGCAGACATACTAACCAATCTGAAGAAACCTAATCTTAAGCATACATACGTGACTTGCTTTAGTAAAGACGACTGTGCTTTTTGAACAAAAACACCTCACACATCGGTTCGCCTGGACTGTATCTGAACGATACCTCTGTTAGACAGCATTGTTCTATGAGAATAAACACTGATTCATTCGATTATTGACATAGATAATAATCATCATCATCCTGGATTTCAGTTTTTTTTTTTCTTCCAATGCATTGCTTCAGCTGGGTAGAAAAGTGCCACCTAATCATCATCATCATCATGTTTTTTTTTTTTGTTGTTTTGTTTGTTTTTGCTTCTTTCTCCATCCTCGCCTCGTCGGTCACGTGGTTCCATTCATGTGACGTCAGTTTTGCCCTCAGTTCAGCTCAGATGAGGGTTTTCTCAGAAGGATGGTGGACCACAGCTGGACAGAGTAAGATTCTGTCTCCCACCGCGTTCACGCACGCACGCACACACACCATATACATATATACGCGTGCGCGCACACACACACACACACACACACACACACACATACATACACATACATACACACACACATACAGGGATCCTCGCTTGAGTGATTCCTCGATGTCCAACAGTCCCACTGAAGATTTATTTGGAGATTTGCTGCTGGAGGTGGAGCAGGAACTCGTAGTACGACAGGGCCGCTTCTGTCCGGTCCTCGATCATGTTCTGCATAAAGCTGGCTTTCAGCTGGCTCTCGTCCCTGGAAGACAAAAACAACAGACTGTTAAGAGTCTGCGCTTTCCAAGACTGACTGCTCTCTGCTGATAAAGGAAACTCAGGGCATTTGTTCTATTCCCAAACATTTTTACAGACATAATTTCAAAACTTTTCCATGACCTTTCAAGGACCAGTAATGTAGTTTCCATGACCATTCACAACCTTTAAGTAGACCTCACTGTAATTATTTGAGATAAACGTGATTATTTTACATGATCATGATAATAATCTCCATTCTCCTGTATAAAACAGTTTGGTGAAATCTAACAGAATAATATATTTTGTCATTATTTCCACATTGTTTATCATCGTTTGACTGGTGCTTTTTTAATGACATCATCTCGCTGCACCTCGTTCTTCTTCTGCAGTGAGTTTAACGGAGAACTTAGACAACGGTGGTTTGATTGATTGATTAATTTGTCTCCCTGTGAAGAAAATTTCTGAAATATTAGCTTTAAAATGTGGATTTAAAGTGTATTTCTGCACCAGAATAGAGACAAACCCATCCAGAGTTAATTAATTTTACTGCTAATATTTTTTTTACTTGGAATATTTGGAAATTATTTCTGATTCACAGCAAACAAAGACGATCCTTGATTGTTTCTCTCGAGAGATAGAGCCTTACAATCACAAGGAAAAAATGAAGTCTTAGGCTAAGATTTTAAAAACCTATTTCACAATGGCATAAGATTTTGAAATTTAGAGTGCCTAATATTTTGACAAGTAGAAGAGATCTTTACTGTAGATCCATTTTTCTATCGGAGGTGTGAAAACTTTAAGGCTCAATATCTCAAAAGCAGATGGAACACAGACGGAACCTTTTAGCCAAACAAAAACACCAATTTGAAACCTGTGTGGTGCTTTTTTTTTTTAATTATGCCTGAAAGACAAGAGAAACAAGCCAAAACTAAATGTCTAGCAGCTGTTGACTGGTTTTAATTTCTCCACACAGAAGACAAAATGAGCCACTCTTCATTATAACTCTCTTATATGGAGTTAAGTCTGTCAAGTTCCTGCTGATGTGGGTGTGGAAGGAAAGGAGAACGTGGATATATTAGCTGGACATTAGCTGAAATCAGTTGATTTGCAGATTTGCAGTGAAGTTTGAACTAAACAGAAAAAGCACATGATTTTGAACGCAGGGTGGATTGAAATGCAGGTTAAGTCCATCGCCCACCTGATGACGTGCAGGGTCGGGGAAAACGGCCTCTGATCCTTCAGCCAACCAATGAAAGCTCTGGTTCTCTGAGACTCTGCAGTGTCCAGGTCTGGGAGCAGATACTGCAAAAGAGCAACAGTCAAAAACCTTCCCATCAGGAAATAAACAAGATGAACAGCACGGTGGGTGTACTGTATGTGGGTAAACAGATGTGACAATTATGCCCTGGTGAAAATGACCTGTTGCATAGATACATGTTGCAGACAAAGTTCATTTAAGACCAGTGCAGTAGAAAGAAGTTACTCGGCCGGTGTGTGCAACGTCTGTGGTTTGACGTTTCCTACCAGGTTTTCAGGCACGGCAGCATAGCTGGAAACTCCCAGGACTTGTGTGAGGAAGTTGGGGTTGCAGTTCCGTCCGATCCACAGATACATCACCTTAGGGGACAGAAACAACATATATATTAAATACAATGAAAGAAATGGGCTGTAACACCTTACTAGTGGGTTTAAAATATCCAAAGTCTGCACTGATGCTTTCATTCAAAGCCACCCTGGTTTATCACCTCTGGTCTTGTTGACCACCCTAAATAAAAAAAAGACTATATAAATTCATGGCAACATTTTGGCGATCGAGGGCACTTCAAAACTAGTGGTGTTGCCAAGCAGGGTTTTGGGATTGGCCTCAACTGGGTAGTGGCCCATTAGAACAGAGCAAAAAAGGTGATGAATGCTATCCACCGTTATCAACTAATATACTAGTGACAAATCTGACCAAATCTGCAGGATACATACTGACAACAGCCAGGAAACATGTTTAGACATCAGCTATTTCAGTGTCGTCCTGCCCACAGAAACGCTTGCCCTGCACTGAAACCAGATGAGTGCATAAGTGCAGAGAATCAGCTGCTGGATCGTTTTTCAAGCTTCACAAACAAAGTTCTACACGTTGTGAAAAGTTATTTTATGGAAATGCTTGTTATACATTCATCAGCTTCTTTCCCTGCACTGGTAGCGGTGTTCCATGTCACTGTGCCACAGAGTTCTTTCTACCACTCTGGAGTCTGAAATCGCTCAGTTTTGGAGGGCTGCATGACCCCTCAGTCCCCAAAACAAACATCATCCTACCCCATGTGGAAGCATGCAAAACAGAGTACAGGTAAGGCCAAGTGGGGGAATGGGGATTGGACTAGATCTTGTTATTTTGCCCCGTTTATCTTTGACCAGGTGCCTGTACTTTCCTGGTCAGTGATAAAACATCATGACGTAAAACAAAATGGACTATAAACACCAAACACTGAAGAATCTAACAGAGAAGAGGCACCTAGACTGATTCCTACACCAACACTAGCAACAATAACAAAAAAGCTCAGGTTAGCTGTCATTAATTGACTTTGTTTATATACTCTACACCACAGTTAGAACACAACAGGCCTCTCCGAAATCTATCCTTTTTTACATTGATAAAAGGTTCCTAACTGCTTCATTTTAAAAACACTAGAGGGCTGGGTTTTTTTTTTTTGGGTCCAAGCTTGAGACATCTGCTTGTATATTTCTGCTGGCTGGTTATGAGCGCTAATTAGAAAACCAGGGCTAAATGCTCTGTACCGTTCCAGTGTCCATGAGGAAGGCTCCCTCCCTGTTGAGCTTCTCCACAGACAGCTGCAGCACTCGGGGCTGAGGGATGGTCCGCTCACTGATGTTCAAAGCTCCCTGATGACAAGAAGGAGAAGAAAGAAGATCAACAACACGGAGACTCAGTTACGGCCAAATATACCATTTATTAAAGTCTCTCTCTCTCTCTCTCTCATTGCCTCTGAAACTTGACCGTTAAAGGACACCATATATCCACATTCCCATGTTTCCATTCATCTGCCTCACCTCATCGGTCAGATCATCGACTCGGTACAGAGCAGGGTGGATCATCAGCATGGCGTAGGCCAGCGGCTGGTATTTCAGCTGACACATGGCGAACACTCGGTCATCGAGTCGGGTGCTGGTTCCCGTCCTGAAGGCTTTCTGTGGGGTACACACACACACACAACTGTTGATCCCAGGAATAGTAGTAGTTTTTAAGTTTAAAGTTTTGTCTCCGTCAGAAAAATCTACATTAATTTGATATATGTTAAAACAGGATTTAGAAGATTGGCTAAAAACTTTAAGTAAATGCAGTGGAAAAATATAATTGCAGGATTTCTGTAGGTTTCAACAAGTTCAATTTAAGACCATTATGAATGAAATTGAAGACTTCGTTGTTAGTGCAGAGTGGGCTGTGCAGGAGCTGGATCCCGATGTGAAATCAGAACAATATTGGTTGATGGCAGGTGTTTGTTGGTGGCTTCTTACAGTGGCTTTGTTTTTCTGACTTCCATTGCGACATCCAAATTTGAGCGCTCTTCTCAAGCAACATTTCACTGAACCCGTGTGAAAGTAATGTTGACAGAAACATTAGAAATTTTAACTTATTACTTTTAAAAGTAGCTATTTTTTGATGAGAGTTAATGCAACTTTAAGACCTGTCAAACTTGTATTTAAGACTCCAGGGTACAGGCATCAGATACTTATATTTAATGCCTTTTAAGACCTTTTCAAGATCATCAAATTAACCAAATTTAAGACTGAATTTTGAACAAACAATCCTTTTGATATTCAAACGTTGCAGGTAAATATAAAAGGTAAGTAGTACATATGTGGTCCTGTCAGGTTAGTCTACATTTTGCAGATAAGAACAAGTATAATTCAAAAGAAGGTTGGTTTAAAGATTTCTAGCATCAGAAATATAGACTTTGATACAGAAGAGCTTGACTCATTTTGACAAAAAGAAAGAAAGACGAAATGTTAGTGACAATTAAAAACTCGAAAATTCTAATTTAGGATTATTTAATGATTTCTAAGGCCTAATATTTCAAAAACTGAATTTAAGACGTTGAGACTTTTTAAAAGACCCTACAGAAACCCTGTAAGTAGAAACCTGAAGTGAAAGACTGAATTGTGTATAATTCATTGAAGTTATTTTCTGTGATTTTGTGAAAAAAGCGGACCTGTTTGAGCAGGGCGAGGATGAAGAGAGGGAAGAGTCTGAGGCAGGCGGGAGAGAGCAGGCCGGGCTGCTGGATGGTCAGCACAGACTGCCGGTAGGACGCCAGCGAGTCGATGGCAGCGTTGGTCATCGCATCTCTGGCGTCTCCGAG
Source organism: Coranthus polyacanthus (assembly GCA_037367275.1). Lineage (NCBI taxonomy): Eukaryota > Metazoa > Chordata > Actinopteri > Kurtiformes > Apogonidae > Coranthus > Coranthus polyacanthus. Next base: position 1,952,338 of record JAPQRN010000007.1, read on the forward strand.
ACTGGCCGTCACTGAGCGGTCGACGGCTGAGGAGAAGGAGAGGACAAGAGTCAGGGCAGGAAGTAAGAGTTTAACTCAACTCAGACCAGAAACAATCACAAGCTGTTCATGAGTTAAAAACTGTTGCCCTAAGATAGTTTGCAGAGTATTCCTTATTCTTTAAAATGAATAAATAAATGACTTTTATTCCTGTTGTTTAAGTTTTGTATACACTGAAGGGTAGTTTAAAAAAACAAAACAAACTCTGGTATTATCAGTTCGACACTGTTTGCATCTTAACAATCAAGCCACGAAAACACAGAAGCAAAGATGCGTGTCAAATAGCGCTGCAACGACTTCTTAAATGAGGACATTTCCTTTATGACAGTAAATTGAATATCTTTTTTCTATCCATCTTCAAACCAAACTCCAGCTGAGGCTTGTAATGAGATTAAACAGAACTGAATGTCACTGTTTGTCTTCTGCACCATATTTCAAGGACGGGGGGGAAAGCAGCGTCTGTGTGGAAGTGGATGTGAGATGAGCCTGTCAGATCTGACTGTTCAGTATGTGCCGGTTGCTCGGCAACCGCAGCTGTCGCCACTCATCACCATCTGTCACTGCTCATAACAGAGAAGTGGGTAAAACCCTGCTATGATTTAGCTCACGGCTAATCAAAAGACTTCTTTACTGTGACAATGATGATTAATTTCAGAATGATGTTTTATCAGTTTACAAGCTGATCTAAGGTCAATGTTAACACACAAGCACACATTAAAGAGAATATTCATGCTGAAAACATTCATTTGATTTTGACATCTTCATGTGGTGAAGTATTTAGAAAATCATCACTGGCACAAAGTCAAAACATATGAAATAATACTCCATTTTATATACATTGGTACATTTCTATAAACTGTAAATACAGTGTCACTAAATATGAGGCCAGAAAAGTTTTTTATGTTAATAGAAACAATGTTCAACGACATTTAATTATTATGAACAACACTGGAAAAACTGGTTTCACAGGTTTTCTAACACACCTTTCTTCTTATAACTAGAGATGCCGTTTTCTTGGCTGATTCCGATTTTCTTTTTTTTGACTATAATTGACAACATAGCCAAGCATTTTTGTGACAGTTCAGTTGAATGTCCATAATAAAACTTTCACACAAACAAATCTCTAAACAAAAAGAGCCCCAGGTTACTGGAGAGAGGTTCATGTACAAATAAAATCCAGTGTATCGCAGATTCTTAGGTTATGTGAATGGTGGTGGAGATGTAGGGAGGAAGCCATCAAATTTTGGAGCAGATCCAACTTGGCGGAGCTAGGAGCTCTGGGAGTGTCCTTCTAGTAACATGTTATTGCTACATCAACACTGTAGGCGTAGCAGATGGGCAGCTACATGGCTCAGTTTAGCAGCCCGGCACCATTACAGTAGAGATGTGTGACATTAATTTCACTTGGCAAGTCACCATTCACATGTTCCTCACAAACGGTGAAGAATTTCCAGGACGATGACATGCTTTTGTGTGTGGATGAGACGTTACGGTCCGTGACGCTGTGCATGACGTGAACGACAGCGTGGCTCATATGTGTAAATCTGACCAGCGCAGAATCAGATATGACTGAAACTGATCGGTTGAAAAACAGCTGACTCTGGTCACCTGCCAATCAATCGGTGCATCTCGCCAAGAAGGAAACCATTATACACTTTTCCATTTAGGAATTTCAAGCATGTGTGTCTGAAACAGGCCTCAGATGTGGTTCCTTTATTTATCAGTGCAGGACTTACCCATGCACGCCAGCAGCCCAGTGATGGCTTGAACATCAGCTCCAGCGAAGATGTCTGACAGAGAATTGACCACAGGGAGACACAAAGTGTGGACACGGATCCGCCGCTCTCCTGTAATTAAGAGTTCGAATAAATTTTTCAATTTGACAATGTTTTTGAAGAAACCTGATCCTGAACCTTTGCTCTGAGTGTACATTTGTGTTTACCTTTGCTAGACGTGTAAAGCAGAGCAGCCTGGAAAGAGACAACCTGCATGTCATCCAAGTTTTCCTCAATGGACATTTGAACAGCGAAGCCGGCGTCAGGGTTCACATTGGGAAGAGACAACAGATCTGTGGAGCGCACGAAGAAGTTGCCGTGGAACGTGTGGATGGACAAACCTGCAGAGAGAGGAAAATTAAGGAAATTAAACTAGAGGGACTGCAGCAAACTACGTACAAATAGCAAAAGTGCAAAGGACATATTAGATAAAAATAATGAAAAGGAACTTAGAACTTAGAGAATATAGACAACAAATATAAAAAAAATGAATTTAAAAAGTTAACAAAGTATAATAAATGAAAAAAAAAAGCCACAATCAGCTCATGTACCAACTGACCTTTGGTGCAGCGTATCCTCATGACGGCCTCGAAGCCGATCTTCCTGGTTAAATATCTCTTCAGATCTTTCTGGAATCGTTCCACCTGAGCGGGGTTGTGCTGGTGGTGGTAGGAGGGGTAGTAGTAAACACTTCCTGCCGAGTATCTGGATATGCAGCCTGAGACAGAGGACAGACAAGGGGACAGATGAGACAACCAGATAAACAGGAGCTTTTTTAGACTGATACAAACACATTCCCATTCATCCCCCACTATCCCTCAAAAAAATAAATAAATGAAAAAAATATTGATTTCTGAACTCTTCCTGAAATCAAACATTGTATTATGTTGTTTAAAATACATAGAAACTTGTATTCTTTGCATTGTTTGAGGAGTGCATTTTTGTTATTTTGACCAGTTGTCAATTTTTTACAAATAAATGCTCTAAATTATCATTTTTTTCTTCAGAGAGGATATTTGAATTCATTTCCCATCTTTGAGAAAATATGCACTGTGGGCAATATAAGATAAACATAAAGCCAGCGGGCATCTGCCAAGGCAAATTAAAATAATAAGGTAATTTAAACGATGTTAGCCAACTAATTTCATACCGTATGACCAGGGTCCAAAATTAATACCCGCCAAATAAGTGTACATTTTGTGTTAAAGGCAGATAAAGTGCTCACCGAGCGATGCCAGGTCGCAGTACTGAGAGCTGAGCAGGAACAGGTCGACAGCCACCTGCTGGCCTGAGCAGTCCAGAGCCAGCTTCTTATAGAAGTCTGTCGCTGGAGATAAGTGCTGGATGTCCTAAAGAAAAACACGACAGGACAATGAGATCAAAATGTCAAGTTCCCACTCAAAGCTTTATTTTCCTGTTGTATACCATCCAGTATTATTATGATTAATGTCCACTATCAGAGATCTTGCCTTGGCAGATGCCCGCTGGTTGGGGTCCTCTCTGGACTGAAGAGCCCCCGCACCGAGGTTAGGCAGCTGGGTCTGAAAGACAGACATGCGCCCTCCGGTGGGCGACAGCAGCTTGAAGGCTGCTTGTAGAGCTGAACCCAGGGCAGACTGAGTCTCCATGGTCTTTTGAAATAAATTTGGCAGGCTCTTCAGCAGGTCCTGCACAAGCTGGAAAACACAAAAGCAGCAATGATTCACTATACACCCCTGAGGAGGGACTGCCTTTGTGGTTTTAAAAATATAACAAAAAGCATTAAAAATGGAATTGTGGAAGAGCTTGAATCCAAGTGAAATGTCTTACCTCTTTGCATTCATTGAGGTTTACTAGAAGGCTGTCTGGTGTTGGTAAAAAGATATCTGTGGAAAGCAGAAAGTTTTCATTTGGACGCATAAAGCAGTCATTGTAGTGAAACTGACTGACATTAATAACTAAACTAGAAATACTGCCTCACAGTTCTACCTCTGCCAACCAGTTAAGTCTGTCCAGACTAGTGAGAGAATCATTTCCAGTGACAAACATGCTGTCTTCACTTAAGAGACTGTTTTTACAGAGGAGTATGGTGTTTCTGCAGAACATCATGTTGTCACAGTGATGTTGACCTGGATATAAAAGGTCATCAATTTATCCTATTACATATTTGTGTGAAATGTTGTCATAATTAGTGTACGAATTATGGCCAAACGTGTTTTGTGCCATCATGTGACCTTTGACCTCCAAATTCCAATCAGTTCATCCTTGAGTCCAAGTGAACTTTTTCCTCCAAGTGTTCCTGAGATATTGCGGGGCAGACAGACGGCCAGAAGGCTATATTAGTGCTCAATAGAGATTTATTGCCCAGATCAGTTTTTTTTTTTGTTTGGCTGTTGACATTTTTTTAAAATGTGGCCAATATCAAACTCCAGCGTGGACTGGAGTCACGTGAATTTTAACTGTTCAGACTGGGGTCAAATTGGCAAAAATCAGACCTCTATCTGACAAAGGACCACATATGGAAGGATGGATAAATCAGAAATAAAAAGACCAGATTCCATGTGATTTGTGTTCTTCTCACCATTATGAAACAGAAGAAATCTAAGTCACATATGATCACCAAAAAAATCTGATTTGGGCTGCAATTTGAACATAGCTACAATAAACTTGAAATCAGTAGTAATCTTATTTTTTTGGGATGTATTAACATAATGAGCATTTCATATTGATATTAACACAACCGAGTTATGTTTACATAAAGCTGCGGAAGAAGACGTTACCCAAAATGCAGGAAAACCACTACAGGCTCGCTATCAAGTGTCAGCTGTGTCTCACCTTCAATATCAGACACAATGAGCATCTGAGGCTGGGAGAGCCCTTCCTGGAGGTTGTAAAAGTGGATGGTGCTGTCAAAGGTGATGAAGCCAACCTTTGTCCGCGAGTCTCCAGGAAGCCTAGAGTGGACACACATGAACATGTACTGAAATAAGCTGTACGGTTCATAAGCCATGAGATATAAATACGCTTCCCCGATTTCTGGCAGAAATATTTACATGGTGGTCCCACGTTATTATAGGAAAGAGTTAACCCCATAAAAATGTGAAGATATGAATAACATCCTAATTTTATAATAAACTGGGGTTTGTGTGCAATACATATCATCAAAGCACATGAGGATGTTACATGAAACACTTTCTAGACAACTTTTCTTATGAATATTGCACATACGCATTTATGTTGTCCAGCAGTGACTGGCAGAACACGTTCAGGTAGCCTGTCTCCACTGCATTGTGGGATACGTCCAGAACAAAGAGGTAAACAGCTGGCTGAGGTGGTCTAAGCTGGATAAATCAGGCATACAGAGAATACGACAAGGTCAATAAAACACTTTACTATCACATGAACAGAATAATGCACAATTGTAACTTTTCTTACAATACTGAAATTGTTTAATTCAATTCATTTAAAACACTTTTCTCTAACTAAAAATCACTAATATGAGGCTTTTCATTTAAAGAGACTAAGTATAAATAAATCAATAAAGCCAGATCAAATGTACCATGTATTCTGAAGGAGCAATGAACTCGATGGTGGCGTTCTGGACTTCTGGTCTTTTGTGTGGTTCTCCGTACGCTCTGCTGACTGGGTTGTACATGAACTCCTCTGGAACTACACACAGACAAACACACGGTACATTCTGTAACACAGTGATAGTGATAACTTGAAAGGTGAGGGAGAGGCATTAATAGCACAATAACAACGCATATTTTTTCTTCAATATTGTGAAGTCTTCCAGCAAAACTGAAAAAATAGATTCGTTTTATTAAAGTTAGTCTGTTACAACAGAGAGAGAAAGAGGTTTGCTAACTCAAACCAGTCTTTGGACAGTAGTTCTTTGTTACTGCCTTTCCACCAGTGCAACCCTAGTGCTAGTTCTGGGCTGGTGCCGGTTGACTGTGTACCTTTTAAGAATTGGTTTGCAAACAGGAGAGTCATAATAGAGCCTCGTCATTATGCCACTGTATACGTCTGTATCACAGACTGTATATCGGTTGGTTTATGGGCTGCTGGTTAAAGCCAGGACTTTTCCTTTTTGGCCAGAAGTGACCATGTTCAGAAAAAGGGTAGGGCTGCAAGGGGTGATGAGTGAGCTCATGCTAGATTAGTGACAAAGTAAAACAGCAAACTTTAAACATTTCCGTAACAAAGTTGTTTGACGGTCTTTGTTAGTGTAAATTCTAAACCACAAGTACACAGCCCAGCTATTGCCTAGCTAGCATCAGTGCAATACAGTGCAATGTAACGTAATGCTATGCTATTCTATGTTGCAAGGCAAGGATGCAGTTTGCCTCTTCCATGGACCACTACTGCTGCATTTTCACGTTCATGCTGAAGTTCCGGCTTTTTTGTTCTTCTTTGATTTAGGCTGACTTCACGCTACTCTAGCTTTGTTTTTTAAATAGCGGTCACAAATTTTTAATTGATCTGGGTGGACACAATAATCCCAAGCCCGATGAAAGCAGTTCTTGGTTCTAGACTAGGAACTAGGGCTGCACGATTTGGGAAAAAGTCAGTGAATTCTGTGGACAATATAGTGTGATTTGTGATTGCAATTGCGAGTCTATTTGCTTGGTTATCAAGGTCAGTGTCACTGAATGCAAAATATCAAAATAAAAGTGTGATCGTGTTTATTTTTTTTGTTCTAGTTGTTGGCATCCATTTCACCTGGTCTATACATCAGATGGTCATGTGACCATTCACTGAACAAGTTTCACTGCCTCAACAGAGACTGACTGGTCATTTCTTTATTATAGGTGTAGATAATAAGCAGAATGCAGACAAACAGGGAATAGGTTATCACATTCACATGCACATATTTAATTTAATTGCAGGCTTTTGTGGTTATATAATTGCACAAGCTGACACTGCAGCTGCGATTTGATTCTAATAGGAACCAGTTTTCCTGGCTGAAAGTCAGCTCTTTGGCTCTCCAAATGCAAAGTACAGGGTTTGAGATTAGGGCCTGGCTCTGAACCAGCCCTGGAACTGGAATATCAGATTATCATCTCTACTTGTCCCTTACCATCATTGACCCGGTAGCACAGGTTGCACTTCCACCTCCTCTGGTCCAGGAATGAAACAAAGGGGTTGATGTAAGTTCTGCAGGACCGACATCTGACGATTGTGCTCGATGTCACCACAGGAAGTTGCTGCAAGGGCAAATGGAAAAAAAAAGACAAAAGCCTCTGTGTGAGAAGCGCCTTCAGGTAAAAGCATTTTCATGTTTGCAGCTCAGTTTAACTGGCTACGATAAAGACTTTCTTGTGCTATCCAAATTGTGCAATGTCTCTGTTGTCACTTTCCACAGAAACAAACACTAAGTCATGTTGACAGATTGGCCCAGAGGCACATTGAGTCAAATCCTATTTCAATAAGAACTGTGCAGAGTTTTTGGTGAGTATTCATCTGGTGCAAGGATTTTCACCAAATCTAAGAAATATCAATTGAGGATGAGGCTGTAAATGTTTACTTTTTTTGGATTTCTAACTGAATTAACCAGTACTGATTTTTACACTTGTGACACAGCAATACTCTCCCTGTTTATCTTTGTCTTGCACATGTTTGAAAATAAATAATAATCAAAACTCAAACACACTAAGACACCATCAAATTGTTCTGTAGTGTGGATAAAATCCCTCACTCCCTTGTAGTAAAATAGGTTTCAAATTTTCATGACACTGAAAAAAGATATACAGATATACAGCCAGCCAGGTCCCTCAGGTGAAAGAAAACATTCTCAATGATATGTGTGAACAGTAGAAATTAAAGTGAGTTGAGTGAACTGAAAGTGATGTATTACCGAGAGGTCTTTGAAGGGGTGGAGCAGCAGGCCCAGGGGCATCTTGGCTTTATTGAGTAGAGACTGGGTCTGAGGGATGCTGGTCAGAGTGGAGCGGAAAACCCTGGAGACACAAACACACCGAAGCTTACAATACTCGAACTTTATGTGGATGAATACCATGTCGGAACAGACAGAACTAGAAGGAGGACACCTGGTAGAAGGCATATCCACCAAGGCCCCCTTATGTAGTTCAGTCAAATGCTCTATCTCGGAATGTTTAAAAAAGCAAGAAAAAAAATGCCCATGCATGCATATGTAATGTATAGTTTTGGTTATTTCTTTTCCAAATTCATTTGATAGAAGTGAAAATGAAAACTGAAAAATATGAATACTTTCATTGAAAACCAGGACAGTAGTTTTTGTGTAATCCTGCTGACCAGCAAACAGAACTGGGGTATTTTAGTACCTCCTGGGGGATGTTACCACAAATACAGACACATACTGTCAATACAAGTCCACCAGGGCTTACTCTGGGTGGCAGTTGATCTTCTGCAGGTCCTGGGGTAGGCAGGGCGTCGGGGCGGGGATCGGGCTCGGGGGCAGTAGGTTCCTCTCCTGCAGCAGGTTCACCACTCTAAGGGCCTCTGGGGTGCTGGACTGGAGGCTCATGGCTGCCAAGGAGGGGCTCAACTGGGCTGGCCCCGGGCCACCAGGTGGCTGAGACAAGGGATTCAGAATTCAGTTGAAATACTGAGCCAAGGTTAGAACAGTTTTGTACTTTTTTTTTTTTTTTTTTTAAATTTGATTTCAATTCCAATTTCTGTTTTTCTTTCTTTTTGGGTTTTTTCTTTATTGTTTGTTTTGAACATGTTTACTTTTTGTTTAGTTTTTATTAGCTTCACTTTTTTATAATACTTGGTATTCAAATTAATCCCAAATGGGACTCAAATGTCACTTTCTCACAATTTTTGAATCCAAAAATGGACGGATTTGGTGTGTGATGTGAAGACATTTTCTCTAGAAATAAACAATACAGTTTTAGCAAGCTATCATTTTGTATTAAGTCTCAACTATGTTTTATTTTGGTTAATATAAATGTTTTTTCACACCTAGTTTTTATCATTTCATTAGTTTTTGTTAACAGTAACCCCTAAACCTTGTATTGAGGAAAAACCTGATAACTAGAATTTTTCGGATGGACATCTACCCAAAGATTAATCTCTTGTAGAGATACAGCAAGTAGTACAGAGGGGATATCAGCAAGAAATCCTCTCTCTTTACATCATCTAACAGCACTGGTTATCGTTTGATATATGACAAAAAGATACAAAATAGCCCCTTATATCAGTATTACAATGTCACTGATGATATGAATGGTTCTGTAAACTCTGAATGCATACAATAGAAATAAGTCCACCAGCATGCGATTAAATTAAACTAGATGAACTTTGTTTAAGAAGGTGCAGACAGAAAAGTTTTGCATGTGTGCATTGTGCAAATACAATGACAGAAGCAGCAGAGCATGTCGCTCCACAAACACTAAAAACAAACAGTAAATACCTCTTTACAGTACAGTGTCAATGAACGCCCAGGTGCGTTGTTCTTCCTACCTGCTGGTATGGCTGAGGTGTTTGGGTGTAAGGCTGTGTGGTGCTCTGTAATGCGGGGTGCATGGGGCTGGTGGCAGTTGGAGCATTGTGGTACCCGGGGGGCAGGGAGGGGTAGTGGCCTAAGTGCCGACCTGGTGGTCCAGGCTGAGGCAGGCCAGGCTGAGGCAGGCCAGCTAGGGAAGAAAGAAGAGGCAGAAATTATTAGCACAAGTTCATCACATCCACTGATAATTCCTGAATACAATTAAACATGACCCAGTTTAAAACATAAAACTGGCATCATGCTCTATTTTCTTGTAGTCAGCAATTCTCATTAAAAGACTAACATATCAACCATGAAGATAACTTGTTTATTCATTTCAAGTCATATCATCATTGCACTGTTGAACATTGTTATTGCGCATACAGTATAACTTAATTATTTTAAGAAAGCCTGGGTGTGCCTGGTTCTGCGCATACATGCACACAAACTGTGATAGGAATCAAGAGAGCCTAGAGAAAAAAGCCCACTTAAAGCAGAAGTCTGAGGCGTCTATCAGCCTCTGTTCAATAAGCATAGACGCTACATGTGGTTGTGTGTTGGGGAAAAAAAAAGCGTGCCAGAAAACAGCCTTACCCATTTTGTTGTCAACATGATTGTAGCTGTTTGAAGCTTGTGGGCCATTGCCAGCCACCGTTCCTGTTTCAAAGTAAACACAGATGTGATGTGAATAATTTTAGTGACTATTTTCACCATTTCTTTTCCAGTGTACCATCCGCAGGCGATAGAAACGGAAGGGTTTCAGCTACAGAATGAGATCTGAGATGAACACAAAGAGGTACAATGCAAGATGTTATCAACAAAACAAACACAAAGATGAAGTCATCAAGGAAAGTGGTGGATTCTATTTCAACAAGATGCACAATCTAAACACATTAAATATTTCTTGTTTGATGACTACACTAAGAGTAGTATGGTGTAGGGGAAGAATGACAGAGAGATGTAATCTAACTATCAACAAGAACTAAGCAGGGATGCACTGATTGTGAGAAATTACAGAGCTAATCCAGTAGTGTATCAGGTTACCCTACATTCAACACACAGATACTTGAGCATTGCACAAGGAAAGCTGCTGGCATCAAAGCAAACTTTGTTTTTGTAATTTACTGATTTCTGCAACTGAACACAAGAAAAAAGTGAACATAGTTTGGTATTTTCCACCAGTATCTTTATACTAAATCTCTTACTTTCTGCATTCATTCTGTGTAAAGCAAAATAAAAACAGTGCATCCCGGACACAATGAACAACAGCATGGAGAGGACAGGATGGGCACCACAGCACTGACACAACATCTAACAGCTACTGACAGACTTGGCCACACCTGGACATTCAATATCCCCCTCCTGGCAGTCGGGCTCAGTGGGAGGCAGAGAGCTGTTAACAGTCCCTCCACACTGAGCTGGCATGGAGAGGAAAGAAGGGAGGAAGGAATACAACAGAAGTTGATCAGTACCAAAACCTGTATGAAAGGACATGCACACTGCTCTTGACGCAAAAGAATACAATACTACAATGACAGAATTCTTCTTCAGTGCCGATTCCTTAGTGAGTGCTTTCAAAATAAACTAGAAAGGTTCAGTAGGAGCTCAAACCAAGTCACTGGCGACTTTAACACCATGCTAAATTCATCAGCCAATGTGAAATGTAATAAACATGCAATGTGTGCAGAAACGTGTATGTGTAGAGTTGGCCGATCTGAACAAAAGATCATATTACTATGTTTTTATCCACAATCATAATCCTTGACTTGACTTGCGATCTTTCCTCTCAGTTTTGAAATGTACTGTAGAGTACAGACAGACGCTGGTTGATTTCTCTATTTGTACATAATAGTACAGTATTATTACTACATTTTCAGCTTCTTTTTGTCCCTCAATAGTGACTCAATATTAAAAGGAAAAGCACTTGCAGAGATCCTTCAATTCAGTTTTATTGTTCGAGATGGATCAACTCAACATAACATAACAATAGCAGACATTTGTTAAGAAATCTTTTATCTATACATAGCATAAAGGCGAGCAATGAGGATTG